>JBAKBP010032555.1:0-23010 GCA_037953745.1 Lithodes maja
AATGGAAATAAGACAGACATGAGAAGGAAAAGCAAAGAATATTTATACATACATACATTGTATACAATTAAAGACCGAGTGTTCCACATGAGATGCTGTTTCAGTCACACGTCCTAATGGAGGCATTCCAGGCAACCCTGTTTAGAGTTACCACACTTGACAGGCTTCTAAATTCGAGATCAGAGCGTACAATCTGATCCCACGTCTTTCTAGATTTACCCCTTGGTGCTGTTCTCCCCACGTTCGCCGACCTGCATCTTCTCACCCAGTTTAGTTCATCCATCCTCTCCACATGTCCAAACTATTCAAGCCTGCTTGTACCCATCTCATCACTGATACTCTTGATACCTAACCGTCTCTTCAGCTCTTCACTAGATATCCTACGTTGCAGTTTGGTACCACACATCCATCTCACCATTCTCATTTTGTTACGTTCCATTTTGTTCATATCATCTACTTTGACAAGACACGTTTCTGAAGCATAGGTAATGGTGCTTCTAAGACACAAAACATACACCTTACCCTTCAAAGGAAGTGGGAGTGTCCTCATGGTTTGAATTGGCAGGAGTTCTCTGAACTTTCCCCAGCCACATCTAATTCTGGTGATAGTGTGTCCACCAGCTAAAGTACCTCACTGCCAAGGTTTACACTCTCGAGCCGGTCATTCAACACGAGCTCTCCTCGCATACTATGGATAAAAATATCTCAATTTTAGATTGCTTCCTCAGCAGAGTTCCATTTACAGTTATTTTGGCCATGATGTACCCAGCAATGATTAGATTAAATTGGATGACTATTAACCATTTGAAATTAAGGCTACATTAGAAACGTAGTATTAAATGAATGCAGAACAATGATTTGTAAATATATGGAAATAATGAATCACGAGAGTATTAAGATAAATAAAACATGTGTAAAAAGGAGGGGAGGATGACAATCAAAACACAAACAAGCAGTGATCCAGGAAGAGTACGAAGAATCAGGTGAAAACGATACTGGAAAAGGGGACAAAGAACAAAAACAAATGCTGAATAAAAGATCAAACGGTGGAAGGGATTTATGTAAGGAAAACTATAAAGAAGAAATATAGCGGATATAAATATTTAAAAAGAAGGAACAAAGAATAAGCGAGTATTTATGTAAGGAAAGGTGAAGAAGAAATATAGCGGACACGAAGATTGTAAAAATACTAAAACAAGAGTAAGAGAGACTGAGGAGGGAAGAAAAGTAAAAGACAAGGACGAAAATACGAATACATGAAAGACTGCTGGAGTGCTGGTCAGGAGAGGGAGGAAACAATACAGAAAAACACGATATAATTATAACGGTGGTGTCACACTAGCGTATTTTCTGGCAATTTGTCTGGTACTATTTTGCGGCTCCTTCGCTTTGGAATCGGAAAGTAAATCAGAGGTACATTATGTTAGGTAGTTATATTCTTACGGAACTTAAAATATGAAGCTGCCTGACTGCAATTGCCCGTAACAATTGGCGGGATAATCGCCCGTGTGACTGGCCTAATGGGCAAATTTGTGATAACGGGGAGTTAAATTTTAATCAAGTCGCTAAACAAATTTATCCAAATTCCATCCCCCTCACACAAGGTAACGTAAATGATTAAGTTGAAAATGTTCTTGATATAAATATACAGATTGTTAATGAACAGTGCACACTTAAAATATACAACAAAGTTGATGATTTTCATTTTAACGTAATAAACTTTCCTTTCCCTAATAGTAGTATTGATAGCAAAATAACTTATAATTGTTTTTATTCCCAGCTAATAAGATTTTGTAAAATTTGTACCAAAGTAGAAGACTTTTGGGATAGAGCTAGGTTACTATACAGATTCTTAGTAGACAGAGGTTTTGTTGCAAGTAAATTGTTGCAATTTTTTTTTTTTTTTTAAGGTCAATTATTGTGACTGTATTTAAAATTTGATATCAATAATTTTAATAAAGCATTATTAACTTGAAGTTTCGCTTAAAACCTCTGCTTACTTTTTGTCTGTATATATTAATTGTTTATCATTTTCTATTGTTATTATTAATTTGTATAATTGATTGTAATTGTTAAAAGAGTACTCTTTTGTTTAAATCTATTGTGCCTTCTTCAAATTTTAAAATATTTATATTTATTATATTATATATAATCATTGTCGATAGGATTAATTGCTTGCTTTTGCGATTTCCTTAGTTTATTTGTACAATAAATGTAGGTTATTTGTAGGGTAGTAATTGTTAGGGGTCACTTGAAGCAAGCTATGCTTACAGGTACCTACCCGATACCCCTATCGTTAGTGAGTTATATTTGTATTTTGTACTATTGTTATTATCTTGTCAAGTTGCAAATTTGATTTTAATATAACATTTGCCACTTAATGTAGTTTCTTTATTCATGCAGAGTTTAGTCAAATTTACCAGAACGTCCCCGACTTCCCAAATTGACTAATTCCTTGAACGTGACTACAGTGCGTTGTTATGTGTGCGATTAGTTTGCTTGGGAAACAGATTAACTTGCTCATGTAGTAATGTACACCCTATGTGGTGGATTGTGTTCTTTTATTTATAAATAATTATTTTACTTAAGCGTTGTTTCCACATAGCGATTTTGATTAGTTATTTTGTCTTTTTGCTGTGTTCGTATACGTTTTGGTTTGTTTATTTTGCAAGTTTTACATTATAATTAATTACTATTTTAATTAACTAAGGATTTCTTTTTCTCCCTAGGACTTCCATCAAGTGTAAATAAGATACCCGGAGGACTCCTCTTAAAATGTCTTCAGAAGGAAAAAGCAGAAGATTATGTAGAGAAGAAGGAGAAAGAATAAAATAAGCTAAACAAGAATTCATATACGAGTGGCAGATTCACCAAATGTTTTCATAAAGTAATAAGAAGAAGCAGAAACTGAAGAACGAGAAATATATAAACAGCAGTTCCCTAATGTGTTGAGAGAAAGAAGAAAGAGGCACAGGTAAAGAGAAAATAATAATCAATACGGAATTCATACAAAGCTCTAATAATGTTGGACGGGACGAGAAGAGATAAAGAGAAGATAATAAATAATGCCGGAATTTATTTAGACCAGTAAAACTGTTAATGTTAGACGGGAAGAGAAGGGAGGAGAGAAATAACAAATGTATAATATAAGGATACATAAAGTAATAAACACTACCGTACTTATATATAATGTAGATAGACCACTAACTCTTTTAATCTTAGACAGGAACAAAAAGGAGGGAGAGAAATAACAACATAAAAAAAAAACATTAATATATTAAAAGGCTACTAATATACCTACTACTACAACTAGTAATATCATTAATAATTATAATAATAATAAGAGAGAGAGAGAGAGAGAGAGAGAGAGAGAGAGAGAGAGAGAGAGAGAGAGAGAGAGAGAGAATTAACGAGATGCCAGCACCACACCAAATTGGGTCTTTGAGGTCGGTTACAAAACACAACATCCATCTGTCATACGTCTCCACCGCTGTCGTGATAAATTAATCCCACCAAGATGGGGGGGGGGGGGGGGGAGATCTCGCCACAACTCTGAATTATAACTTGGGAGGGAAAGTTTGAAGCGGCACAAACAACCAACAACAACAACAACAACCGAGTGTATTTTGTTAAGTCTGGTTATCATAGAACACTTTACGGTTAACCCCTTCAGTACCGGCGACGTCTTTTCAGTTATATTTTGGCTATATTTAGACGATTGTGTGCAGCTTATAGCGGATCTGTGACAGTAAATTGGGTTCAGTGACATAGTTCGAAGCTTGTTAATTGCTAGAGTCCCTTTTTAAACTGGATACAATCGTCTAATAGTAGCCAGAATAAAGTTAAAAGCACGTCGCCGGTACGGAAGGGGTTAATAATGTGACTCGTTTCTCGGATTATTAGAGTTATGTCTGTCATTTTATCTACCCATCACTTTGTCTGCCATTGTTTATGAAGCGCTATTGAATCTCGAAGGAGAAAAATTGCGCTAAATTAAAGACCTGACTATTATTTAACTACCCTCTCCTAGTATTACCTAACCTCATATAATTTGAAGGATTGATAAAGCCGCTCAATAGCTTAAATTAATGTATGGACTATTATTGCATGAAATAACTAGAAAAGCACCCAGGAGAGCGAATACCTCCGCCTACGCTAGCAGAGGTTTGCACTCTACCGATTGTCTCCTTAGCGCATATCCTATCAACCCACCAAATTTTGTGACAATCGGTTTATAACTTTGTGAGATATCTTGTTTATCGAAAAACAGCAAACATATAGACAAACCGACAAACGGAGGCAAAAACATAACCTCCATCCAACTTGGTAAAATATACGATAATATATAAAGCGATGCAGAGCGTTTTTCTGTCACAGGATTAGTATCATAAAACTGTCTTCATAGCGCAATGGATAAATGCACTGAATTTCGGTGTGAGCATCTTAGGTTCGAATCCCTGGACTGCCACATGTATTTGTTGATTTCATTAATTGAGTTTAGGAGTAAAGTCGGTTGGTGGAGGTAACATAATAATTATTACAAAAGATATTATTCAACAAATATTTTTTAACACTGCACGAGCATGCGAAAATATTAATTAGGAACATTTAATACCAATGTTTTTTTACGATGCAACGGTACGAAAAACAAAACTTTTTGCTCATAACTCTATTATCAGTTTATGAATAATGGAATACCGCTTTCAATAGGAAAAAACGTTTTAGAAATAGTTTGGCTTCGTTTATACTGACCGTGGACATACTTTAATTTCAATGTGAAATTATAATAATACACCAACTTTATATTTTGACTGCAGGGAGTGATATATGTAAAATAACAACGCAAGTAGGCCAAAACTATTAAATATTAACCATTATAACTCGCACACGACTAGAGTAATCGAGCTAATATTTCGACCATTTGGGAAGGGTCAGCCAGGGAATAGGTACAAAGGTACAAAGGAGTACAAAGGAAATCAAGCAACAACAGATCTAGTGACCCTTCTAGGCTGCTTGTCCTCCAAAACACTGAGGATCAAGTGTCCAAACAGTGGTTTAGAGTGGGTAAGGGAACATTGGAAAGGGAACTACTGCCCTGCCACTAACGTGGCAGGACTAGGAAGTTAGTAGGGGACATATGGGTTAGTAACTGAGGGGAGGATAAAATAAAGTTATTCATTTACAAACGCAGTCAGTCGCGGGTTTGATGCGAGATATTTTTCTAGGCGGAATTTAAATGAATCAACAGTGCTGCAGTCTATAACGTCTCGGGGAAGCCCATTCCACAAGTTGACAACTCGATTGAAGAAGAAATTCTTAGATTCGTGTGAGTTAAAAGATTTACCAATAATTTTGCAACCGTTTCCCCGCGTGTAATTAGATTGGTCGATAGTGAAGTACTTACTACAGTTCATATTGTCAATGCCTTTGATGATTTTGAACACTTGAATTAAGTCACCTCTTAATCTGCGCTGGGTTAAAGGAAATAGATTTAATTCTCTAAGACGCTCTTCGTATGGTTTGTTCTTTAGGCTAGGTATCATTTTGGTAACTCTACGATGAACTCGTTCTAGCTTGTTTATGTCTTTTTGGTAATAAGGGCACCAGCATTGAACGCAGTATTCCAGAAGAGGGCGGACTAAGGAATTGTAAAGGGTTAGGATTACGTCTTTGGATTTATGCTCAAATGATCTGCCTATAAAGCCAATTATTTTGTTTGCCTTCTTAACAACTTCTGAACATTGTTGACTCGGTTTTAGGTTACTCGATATTGTTACTCCCAGATCGGTTTCTCTGTTTACATTCTTAAGCTGAGTGCCATTCATCGAATAGTTTGCTTTCTCATTTAGGTATCCGATATGTAGTACTTTACATTTATCCGCATTGAAACTCATTTGCCAAATTTGGGCCCAATGTGACAATTTATCTAGATTGTGTTGCATATCGTCAACTTGATCTTTTGAGAGTACGCTATTTGCAATTTTTGTATCGTCAGCAAATTTTGAGATTGTACAGGTGAGACCCTCATCTATGTCGTTGATGTAAATTAGAAAGATAATTGGTCCTAGTACCGATCCCTGGGGTACCCTGCTACTTACATTGGTCCATTTAGATGCCTTACCGTTTATGACTACCCTTTGCTTTCTGTCGCTGAGCCAAATTTTCTATCCATTTCAACACACCGTCTTGTATTCCATGCGCTTTTAGTTTTAGCAGTAAACGTTTGTGGGGAACTTTGTCAAAGGCCTTTTGAAAATCAAGGTATATAATATCTACAGCTTTACTCTCATCCTAGAGGTTGAGGATATCGTGGAAGAAGTCTAAGAGGTTTGTTAAACAGGAACGTTTTTTACGAAAGCCGTGTTGAGTATCTTTAAGTATGTTATTTTCCTGTAAGTGATTTACGAGTCTGTCTCTTATGACCGTTTCTAGCATTTTACATACAACTGAGGTTAAGCTAATTGGACGATAGTTACTGGGTAGGGATTTGCTGCCTTTTTTGAATATCGGTGTTACGTTGGCTATCTTCCACTGATCAGGCATAGTTCCAGACTGCAAGGATTTATTGAATAGTAATGTCAGTGGTTTGGAGAGCTCATCCTTAGCTTCCTTTAGAACTCTAGGCGAGATTGTATCAGGTCCAGGCGTTTTATTTACCTTGAGTTTATCTAAACAATTCAATACTTCTCTCTCTGTAACGGTGATATTGCTTAGAACATCTGAATTATCAATCTGAATCGGCGATGGTGTAGGGATATCACTGAGGTCTTCTGTTGTAAAAACTGATGCAAAGAAGGTATTGAGGGCATTACTCATTTGTACTTCGTCTTTGGTGTATTCTCCATTTTCATCGACTAACGGTCCAACAGTTGAAATAACTACTTTTTTCTTTCTGATATAACTATAGAATTCTTTCGGGTTTCTTTTACTTTGATTCGCAATATGTAACTCTAGGGTCTTTTTACTTTGCTTAATTAATTTTTTGGCTTTGCGTCGTAGCTCTACAAATTTCACCCGTTCTTCATCATTTTGTGAGGATTTTAATCTATCATTAGCAAATTTTTTAGCAAGCAGGCAGTTTGAAATATCTTTATTCCACCATTTGGGCTTATTATTATGGCCTGGACGCCGTATTTTCGATGGTATGCAGTCTTGCACTGCTTTTAGGTAAGTGGTTTCGAATAACTTCCAAGATGTATTTATGTCGTTATTGTTAATTAAAAAGCTCCAGTCAGTTTCTTTAAACATAGCTCTAAGTTTATGGAAGTTTGCTTTCTTGAAATTAGGGACTTTTTCGATGCTACTATTTGGTTCGTTACTAGTAAACTTTAAAGTGAAAGTTATCGTACGATGGTCGCTGTTACTGAATTCATCACCAACATTCAAATTCTCTATTAATTTTTCTTTTGCTGCAAGTACAATGTCAAGAACGTTATTACCACGGGTCGGTGTTCGAACAAATTGATAAAGCGAACTCTCTTGCAAGTTCGTATACAAGTCATGTCCGGAGTGTGAAGTAAGAGTATCGCCCCACTTGGTCACAGGTAAATTAAAGTCGCCAAAAAATACGGTATCTTGTGAGTTACTTACATCTGCAATTTGTTCATAAATTTCTCGGTCAGTTTGCACTGATTGAGCTGGAGGTCTGTATATTAATGCAAGTATTAGTTTTGTACCTTTATTATTCTTTATTAGCACAAAAGATGTGTCAACGTTCACAATTTGAGGTTTTGACAACAGGGTCGGGTTAAGACTTTCTTTGATATAAAATAAAACGCCACCTCCATTTTTATTTATTCGGCTTTTCTCAAACATTACATAACCGGGAAGTGAATACTCTGCTAAAAAGTCTCTATCTACTGTATTGAGCCAAGATTCTGTTATACCAATCACATCATAATTTTCTGTAAACACTAGTTCCTCTAAATCTGAAAATTTATTGCGTATGCTACGAGCGTTTGCATAGAAAACCTTTAAAGTTGCGGTTTTAGAACTCACAGAACGTTCTTTAATCAAATTTTTGGTTCTGATCGGATCTACATTTACATTCATGGCTGACATTGGTCCTCGGTCGTTATCCCTGGCGGTTTTGAATTTGGGTGGTGTTGGTGGAGCTTTATCCAAATTCGCGGTTCTTGACAGATTAGCATTTAATTCCTTCGCAGGTTGCCGCCCTCGCTGTCTTCGGTCCTCCTTCCTGGTTGTCCTGTGCTGAGTCGATTTCTTCTCCGAAAATCCTTCACCGCATCGTTGAGAAGACGCCCAAAACGTGCTGCTCCCACCTGGTTCAGATGAACTCCATCGTCTGAAAACAAATAGTCATCGTAGTAGAAATTGTCCCAGGTGTCGACGAATCCCACGTTTTCCTTCCTGCAGAGGTTTGCTAGACAACGATTTGTGCTGGTGATGCTATGTTGGTGTGGAAATTAACAGCCCATTTGCTTCAGCCCTTTTTGAGTTACAGAGGTTAGGGCTCACGATTTCTGGTCTACCTATTTGGAACAGGGTATAGCTATCGCTATTAGAGATGTAACATTAAGGGGAGGCTGGCCGTTTGTTTGGTCTATTAATTCATGTATTCATTATATTTTTTTAGTTTACTCCCTAGACCTCCATCAAGCTTAGAAAAGCACCCCCTAGACCCCCCTTCAAGATAAATGTGTACATTTTTCGGTAGAAAAATATCCCGGCTGAAGGCCGGTTCCTCTTAAAATTGCAGGCTCGCTATCACTCGCCAGGAAAAAATCGACACCTAAATGGCACGAAAGGTCTTAAAATTTACAACGAAATGGGGCAAAAGGTGTTAAAATCGCCAAACTAATGGGCCGAACGTCTTATAATCTCAAAAGTAGTGGGGTTAACATTAGGGAGAAGGGGGTCCAGAAAAACGGTCTTCCTCCCCTTAACACTGAGGATCGTTGACGCACTTTTTTTTCTTTTTCTGGCTATTATTTGACGACTATATTCAGATTAGGAAGGGTATATGGAGGTCAGAGGGTTAATGGAAATAGTCTTTACCACAGATCCTTCCGAAGCTGTATACAATCGTCTAATGATAGACAGAATAAACTGCTAAAACGCGTCATATCCTCAAGGTATTAACAAGCATTACAAAACATTTCCCCGAGCCTGCTATGATTACTAACAGAATTCTAATTGGTTGTCTGGAATATCCTCCGACTGCTACTGGGGACGGGGATTTGGGTCTAACGATTACATGGTATTATCTGTAATTGTTTTGGTTCTTGTAATTATAGACTGCTTGTTCATTTTTTTTATTACGAAAGGCATTTAATAGTTGACTAAACGATTAGTGATTGCCAGTATAAATAGACGTAATGTTATTTGTATAGAGTTAATTGCTCGTTACTAGACCTTCTGCTTGCTTGCTTACCATCACAATTGTTATTGTGTGTGGGAGGAGACCTGCTGTATTACGGGGATCAGACATCAAAACATGGAGTCTCACTTTGATCACTTGCATGTCTCGCTGTGCTGCAAGTTTCCCATACCTACGTCATCGATCTCGTTCACTTTGTCACTCTTTTACAGTAATTATACGGTACTTTTGTTTTTCCCCCTTTCGTATTCCACACAATTCAGTTATGATCAACACACACTAACACACACACACACACACTTAATTCAATTCAATTCAATTCACACAGTAAGCCAATGGCCAATCAAACATCCCTGGACAGAGTAAGAATTAGGATCCTAGGTCTGTTTCAAGTCTATCCCATACTATTGGCGTTCTTATATGCAGCTTGATGTTATATAACTCTAATGCCCGTAGCCACACACATAAAACCACACAAACATAGAAACAACCACACTTCTGTATTTATTAGAATCTTATACATTTTTCATTAGTTCATCTGTTATTCCCCTCTTCATCCTGTCACTCTCCTCGCCTTGCTTCCAATACTCGATACGGTTGGCATTAGTTTATTGACAAGTTCCCCTACTCATCCGTTTTCTGTATCACCTTGGGATTGGCCTGTTTCCCCATTCTACCTCACTCTCGTTGTTGGATCGTCCCTCGCTGCTCTCTTCTCGTCATGGTCGTAAACCTTCTCTTCCTTCCATGTAATGTTTATCTGTCCCATCGCCTCGCTCGATGCCCTCCGTTCCCCAACACTTACAAATGATCGTGGGATCCAGGGGTCTCCGTCTGAAGGGTAATGACCGAGCTACCACTCGCCAGAACCCCCCCCCCCCCCCCCTCCCCAGAGAAGGGACGGATGTAGAAGGAAGAGGAAGGCGAGAAAGGTGGATATGTGGTGGCACAGAAGGAGACAAGGGACGGGTTCTCGAAAGAGGCTTCTGTCCTGATGCTATTCTTGACTTACAGTGTGCTGGCTTAATAATCCAGAAGGGTTGATAGCTGCTGAAGTCCTATTCTAACTAACAGAAGGAGAGCTAATTCTATACTGTTCACTCGGATGCCATAGTCTCTAGCCCGCTCATAAGAATTTGTGGACCCGCTAAGTTTTTCTGTAAGCAATTATAACTATATGGATTGGTTTTCTGTAAGCAATTATAACTATATGGATTGGTTTTTGGGCATTACTAGCTTGCCATTAAATAGTATGTATTGATTTGCAGTTGATAAATAGAACATTATATTCATATATTCGTTTCCAGAGATATATTTTAATAATTAGGTGAAATAAAATAGATGAAGTCCACGAATATTTATGGGTAGGTTAGGTGGGGTTCGACCTGGAAGATATGGAGGAAGTGGAGGAGATAAGCAAGGTGTTTAAGGAAGAGATCTTTGCATGTGAGGAGGTGTGTGGAGTGAGAAGAAGAGGGAGGGGAGTGAAAGGTACAGCATGGTGGACAGAAGAGGTAAAGATAGCTGTGGAAGACAAGAAGAAAGCATATAGAGAATGGTTGGGTAGTAGAGGGAATGAAGATTTGGAGAGGCAGAAACGAGCGAGGTACGTGGAGAGAAAGAGAGTGGTGAAGAGAGTAGTGAAGGAAAGTAAGAGAAGAGTAGATGAGGATTTTTGGAAGGAATCTGAGTGTAAAATGGAGTGAGTGTAAGAAACTGTTCTGGAAAGAAGTCAAGAAAGTTAGGGAAGGTAGCAAGGGAAACAGTAAGGGTGTGAAAGATAAGCATGGGAGAATGCTAGCCGAGAAGCAAGAGAGAGTCGAAAGATGGAGGGAGTGCTTCAATGAGTTGCTAAATGTAAGGAATGAAGAGCCAGCAATCATAGTTGGATATGGTAATGGAGGGAGAAGAAGAGAAGTAGTGGAGGAGGAGGTGGGGAGCAGGAGGTCAGAAGTGTGGGAAGCTATGAAAAGAGTGAAGTTGGGGAAAGCACCAGGAACAGATGGAGTGTGTGGGGAAATGTTGAGGTATGGTGGTGAGATAGTAATCGAATGGGTATGGAAAATGTGCAAACTAGCATGGGAGAAGGGGAATGCACCCGATGACTGGAAGACTGGCATAATAGTCCGCCTATATAAGGGAAAAGAGGAGTGTGTGGTAACTACCGAGGAATATGTCTTTTAAGAGTAGTAGGGAAGGTGTACAGTAGGGTAGTGATTGAGAGCGTGAGAGTGAAAACGGAGAAATGGATAGGCGACGAGCAGGGAGGTCTTAGGAAGGGAAGAGGATGTGTAGATCAGATCTTTACCCTGAATTGTGTTGTGGAGAAATATCTGGAGAAGCAACAAAAGGTGTATGTGGCCTTTTTGGACTTGGAGAAGGCCTATGACAGAGTGGATAGAGAAGGCATGTGGAAAGTACTTAGAATATACAGAGTAGATGGCAAGTTGCTGAAAGCAGTGAAGAGCATGTATGAGGGTGCAAAGGCGGCAGTACGTGTGGAGAATGAGCAGAGCGAGTTCTTTGACCTAAGTGTTGGCTTGAAACAGGGGTGTGTGATGTCCCCATGGTTGTTTACTGTATATATGGATGGAGTCATGAAAGAAATACTAGGAAGAGCAGTGGATGTTGGTGTATCGCTGAAAAGGGAGGGAAATGAGTGGAAGCTGCCTATACTGCTGTTTGCGGATGATACAGTTCTGATGAGCGATAATGAATGGGAGTTGCAGGGTCTGGTAAATGTGTTTGGAACAGTGTGCGAAAAACGGAATTTGTAGGTAAATGCGGGGAAGAGCAAGGTTATGGTCTTCAAAATTCACAGAATGTGAATTCACAGAATGTGAGGTGAAGTTGAACGGTCAGCCTATGGAGATCGTCAGCTTTTTTAAGTATCTGGGCAGTGTGTTGAGAAAAGATGGGACTATGGATGAAGAAGTGCGGGAGAGGGTGCAACAGGGGAAGAGGGTTGTAGGAACGTTGAAAGCAATAACAAGAAATAGAGTGATCAATATGGAAGTGAAGAAGTCCTTGCATGACATTGTGGTAATCCTGACACTAACTTACGGAAGCGAAGCATGGACGTTCGGGAAGAGACTCGGACCAAGAGTGAGAGCGGTGGAAATGAGTTACTTGAGAAGTGTGTGCGGAATTACATGGAGGGATAGACAGACGTATGAGGAAGTAAGAAAGAGGTGTGGTGTAGAGGTAGATATGCTGGAAAGTGTGAAAAGGAACAACTTGAGATGGTTCGGCCATATGGAACGTATGGGAAGCGGGAGAATGACTAAGAGGGTGTACGAGAGCGAGGTGGAAGGACAGAGAGGGAGAGGTAGACCGAAGGAGAGGTGGAAGGATGGAGTGAGGAAGTATATGAATGAAGGCGGTGCTGGTTGGGAGGAGGGGCGTCGACTGACTGGGGACAGAGGTGCATGGGGCAGTTCGTTCGTGGCCACCCCTTCGGGGAACACGGCGTCAGGCAATAGATAGATAGATTGATTAAAGACCATGGGATCCGAGTGTACAAGATAGTTGTCTCTATTTGTACATGGATCACGTCTTGTCTGACTCGCTAGATACCCGCAATAACGCTCTGACACTCAGTATTTCCCTGGATTTATTATGTTTATATAATATGGTATAGGTTAGAGTTAACTATAGGCTAGGTTAAGTTTGGTTAAGCTAGGGTAGTTTGATACTGCAGGTATTCCCAAATAACAAGAAATAGGGTGGTCAGCATGTAAGTAAAGAAGTCCTTGCATGATAGTGTGGTAATCCCGACATTGACTTACAGGAGCGAAGCATGGACGTGTTGGAGAGACACAAACCAAGAGTGGGAGGGGTGGAAATGAATTACTTGAGAAGTGCGTGCAGAGTTACAAGGAGGGATATACAGACGAATGAAGAAGTACGAGAGCGGTGGGGTGTGGATGTAGATGTACAGGAAAGTGTGAAAAGGAACGTCTTGAAATGATTCGGCCGTGTGGAACTTATGCGAAGAGTGAGGTGGAAGGACAGGGAGGGAGAGGTAGACAGAGAGAGAGGTGGAAGGATGGAGTTAAGTAGTATATGCGTGAAAGCGGTGATGGATGGGAGGAGGGGCGTCGACTGACTGGGGACAGAGGTGCATGGGGGCGTTTCATTCGTGGTCACCCCTTCGGAGATCACGGCGTCTGGCACTAGATAGATAGATAGATTCCCAAATGTACGAATCCTCCATATTGGGCGCACAAAACAGACTCGGGAACAGAAGGTCATAAACTAGTCCAGCTAATAAGGGAGGATATAATATAAGCAGGGGATTGTTATGCCTCTATCTCATCAGTTGTCGTAAATATAGCCATGGAGGGGGAGCCGTCGTGAAAAGAGGGTCGCATTGCCTCCTCCATTACCAGTGTGTTATGGGTCTGGCTTGATGAGGGGAATCTAACCTTATATCTACAGAGCTGCACAACAAAGGCACTTATGGCTGCCTGTTTGAGAAAGAGACTATTGTTGTGGTGGAAGGTTGAAATAGTGTTATTATGGCGCAGAATCATTGTTGGGCGGACTAGGGAGAATAATGAATAATTATTAAGGAATTAGTGAAAGTACAATGATGCTAAGAAGGCAAGGATATATAACAGCAGGATGTGGAGTTATATGCTGTGAGAATAATAAGAGAAGAATGATATATGGAGTCTTTAACCCTTAACTGGCGGGGCCCTCCTTAAGTCGGGCTCCAATTTGCAGCAAGTTAGGAGCATTATTAAGGCTTTGAAAGGGTTAAAATCGAGTGCAAATGTCCGGGAGCGCAGCAGGCCACACGTCCGACACCCAGGGCTTACAGCTGCCCACTGACTCACGCTCTCTCTGTTCTCGAGAGGCCGGCAGTGTAGCCAGTAGTGAGCGTAGCTGGAAAAAATATGCCGCTATACGCTAAACTCCCATGTTAGTGGTACCACTGCGTGAGAACGACGAGTGCTACGTAGCTCATTCTGGTCTCATTTTGAAGCTTTTAGCGCCTACGAATTTGCTGAATACATTTCTTTTCACGCAGATACTTGATTGATCATTCAGGAGGGCCTGAATATGCCCAAAATAGCCCCTAAACCCCGCTAGACAAGGGTTAAGGGGGGTTGGGCGTATTTATGTGCTTATATATTTATATTTGTATATTTTCTTAGTTTCCTCTCTAGACCTCTATCAAGCTTATAAAAACACCCCTTCAAGGTAATTTTTTTTTTTATAGAAAAATGTCTCGGCCGAAGGCCGGTTACTACTATAATACAGGCTCGCTATAGCTCGCCAGGAAAACAATCGATACATAAATTACACGAAAGGTCTTAATATTGACAAATATATGGAGTGAAAGGTCATAAAATTGCCAAAATAATGGGGCGAACATCTAAAATCTGAAAACTAATGGGGCTAAACATGAGGGAGACGGGGGGTCGCAAAATTAAACAGCCATAACCTCTTAAGATGCTGGTGCTGCCTGTCTTGCTATAATTAGTTACAAGGTATTATATTGGAAGAGTGACTTGGTACCTAATGAACCCTGATAAGAGCGGTACTTTCTGGAAATGGCTTCCTGGTCATATTGCTTACATGGTTCATTAGAGCTCCCTATACACCAAGTGAAAGACTCATCAAGTCAAGATTACTTGGGAATACTTGGCAGTATTCCCTTTTTAAATTGATGGACATTGTTGGAGAATATCTCTTTCTGCACACTAAACTTGATTTGTTAAGAAGCAGAGCAATATTCTGAAACTTCGGGAATTATCATAGTCTTTCTCTCACACATTTAAATTTTAATTGACGGAAGGGGAGAGTGAGTCTTTTCCTATGTTATAAGAGTAAGACCTCAAATATCAAGATAGCGAGACATTACTACCTAAACAACGACGCTACATGCATATAGCTTTAGAGACTATATAGACACCATATGTGACTGTGAAAAGTAGAAATATATATTGTTGTAGAGGAGCCTGATGCCTTTGGATTGTGGCTGTGGTTGGTGCAGTATATATGAGTGACAGTGTCTCAGAACATGTCCACTCCGGCTTGCCCCTGCTCAACACTGTACAACACTGATATCTGGTTCTTGTTGATCTTGTTGGTGATGGTGGTGGTGCTTGTTTTGGTGTTAGTAGTGATGTTGATGGTGTTAGTGGTGGTGATGGTAGTGGTGGTGGTGTTAGTGGTGGTTGTCTAATTTGGTGTTAGTGATGGTGGTGGTGTTGAATTTGGTGTTAGTGATGGTGACAATGTTAGTGGTGGTGATGGTGGTTGTGTTGAATTTGGTGTTAATAGTGGTGATGGTGGTTGTGTTGAATTTGGTGTTAGTGGTATTGATGATGGTTGTGTTTGAGTTGGTGATGGTGTTGTTGTCACTGTTGATATGTTCTGCTTATATAATAATATCACCAAATGTAGTTTAAAACCATTGACTGTAGAACTTGAACGAAAGATGTACAAAGTTTAGCCAAACCAAATAGAAAACAAAAATGCCATTCTAATGCTTGACTACCTAATGGTGTTTTAGTGTCCACCTTTTATGTATAACTTGGCCTTACGACGTAACCTGTATTTAAGACTAGTATATAGATAGATATATATATATATATATATATATATATATATATATATATATATATATATATATATATATATATATATATATATATATATATATATATATATATATATGTGACGCACCCAGTGCGTGGCAACTTAACCTGATTGTACTCCTTGGTACTCCACTGTATCGACACGGGGCGGGGCCGTGTACCGTGTTCGCTGCTTATATTGAGTGTGACAACGTATAACTGTGTTCTTTGTATCTCTGCAAAGGTCTCGTCATTTGCTAACCAGTGGTGGGTTTTGTTTTAAGCCATGTCGAGACCTTCCATTTAATATGTAGTATCAATAGAGAAGTTGATAGATGAGATGATAGGAATTCAGAGAGAGAGAGTGAGTTAGACTTCAGAGCGAGAGGGTAGCAATGGTTGCCAGACGTATGGACCGGTTGGCAGCCCTGCGCTTATAGCTAGGTGCGACAGGGTTGGTAGTACATTGCCGCCTGCCTATGCTGTCTGGGCTGCCCATGTTGTCGTACAGCACATTGCCTGGAGGCTCGCTGTGTGCTCTATGACCAGGTTGCCTAGAACCTTTGAGACTCTAACATCCCTTGCCCTCTCTCCCAATTTCTCACGGTTGCACTCTTTCTCTCTGACGACATTACTCTCATTTCATTCTTCTCTCTATTTAAATGCATACCCTTCCCTTGAGGTCCTAAAGGAGTTTCAGCACTCACCTCTCGTATTACTCTTAGGACAAGCATATATTTACATGTATTAGATTTAAGGGGTTAATGTGAACAGCGATCTTCTTGATGAGGATAGTTGGTGAACGTTCTACATGTTCACGAGTTATATGCCCAGCTCATCATCCAATTTGTGACTAGACTAGTGCCATGTGTAAGAGCCCGACCATGCCCAGGAGTTGTCTGTAGAGGGGCGAGGACTTAGCCTTGATTTGCCTACCGAGCCAGGAGCGACTGTAGTACCAGAGACTACAGCTCGCTCGTAGTGCCGGTATAGTAGAGTAACGTAATTTATCTGTCCTTGTGTTCTCTACAGTCTTTTCCTGGGTTCTCGCTTTCGGTGCTGGGACTCGTTGTTCCTGTGACTTGGCCTGCTAGCTAGAACACATGGGGATGATGAGTGGGTGATATCTTTATTTTACTATGCATTGCAGCTCTCTTTAAGTTTATGTATATAACACTTTACAATACACATTACTCACACACAAGACAACACTATTAATACTTTCATGTATCAATTAACTGCACTGTCGTTTTGCTGCTGTGTCCGGAGTTCTGTTGCGTAGGGCGCATACAGACTCAGAGGGGAGACAGAGTGAGAGAAGCGAAGTAGCCTATGCGGTAGTAGGCTACCGGCGCAGTACTGTTGCCTGCAACCTTTTAGTTATTCCAAGTATAGATTCATTATTACAATAAGTGACTACTATTTATGTTCCTTCCATGTGTATTATTAGGTATCTACTGGATCATGAACATCTTGTATGCTACATGCTAGTGCATGTTAGTAGGGGACAGTTATTCTAGTGCACGCGCTTTCAAGTAGGCGTGTACATTTGTCATTTAGCATTTCACTGTCATACCTTTAGCCTGCTTCTATTCTACATTATTAGAGGCTTAATATTAACGTAGTTTCTTGAGTATTGTATTTCTTTAGTAATAACGTAACCTATAAATGTCTGAGGGAGTTTAGCCTCATAGCCTACCCCTGTTGTACACTTTCGCCGAGTTAAGGTACCTCGTTACCATAGACGATAACTCTGTAGGGCGTTGGTGCTTTTGTTGTCTGGAGCATATAGTATTTGGGACTGGAATCGAGCGTGTCGTTGTCACATAAGCCATTTCTGTCCTACGATCAAGAATCCCGAATATGTATTGCCGATCCAGCCGTAACAAAATGGCGACCTTGCACAAGATTCAGTAGTATCCTATCACATGTTTTTTGGAGAACTATTCTATGCTACCTAGTAGAGCTGGCTAGAATTTTCTTGCATATTGGAGGAATTTTTATTGTGTCATTATTGTATTGGTGGACTTGCAGATTGTTTCGTTGGGGGTGTCTAGAGTAGAGTCATTCAAGCATCTTTAACATTTTGTGAGTCGAGACTGCAATTAGTAATAAGCACTTCTTTTTTTTTTATGAACAGCAATTGTATAACCAGCACTATGTCTAATGACTCATCATTTACGGGGGAGGATAACACGGTACAGCCTAGTAACCAGCAAGTACAACAGATGTTTAGGGAGGGGAGTGTTATAAGTGGAGAGAGGGATGCCCGGGCATTTTTGCAGACACCTTTGACCGAACAGCGCCTGCAGGCTATTGATTGTTACGGTCTTCGCTGTTTAGCCACGGTTTTGGGGCGGGACTGTCCTGACAGTTGGCCCAAGAAGAATTTGGTGGCATGTTTGTTGGGTGATGGCGATGGGGCGGTGGGTGGAGTGGGGTCTTGGGGGGTTCCCTCCAAGCCTCCATTCCACTCTACCCCTGAGCTGGGCCCTCAGCCAGCGAGTCTTAGCACGATGCAGCAGGAGGGTTCTCAAGGGCAAGCTGGCTTACCCGTAAACACGTCTCGGTGTGGATCCCCCATTTTGTGCTCTCCCCCCCCAGGCCTGTCTCCTGAGATGTTATTTCAGCTAGAACTAGCTAAGTTTAAGCTGCAGGAGACTCAGATACAACAGGCTAGTATAGAACGCATAGAGGTTGCTAGAATCAAAGCCAATCAGGATGCAACCAGGTACCAGGCTGAAATGGATGTCGAGAAGTCTAGAGTAGAGACCACGGGGCGTCATCTCGGTGGTGGGCACTGGGTTACAGACTCACTTTCGCATTTAATTAAGTTAGTACCCGCATTTGATGAGACAGCAGTGACTGAGTTTTTTGCTCGTTTCGAAAAGAAGTGTCGTGAGTATGACTGGCCGGAGGTTAAATGGGCAGCATTAGTTTCATCACGTCTAGTGGGTAAGGGGTTGAAAGCCTACGATGCACTGTCACTGGACGAGAGTGTAGTGTATGGACTGGTGAAGGAGGCTGTGCTCCGGGCCTACGAACTGCAACCCGAAACTTATAGATTGAAGTTCCGTGGCGTGAATAAGAAGAGCGACGTCAGTTTTATGGAGCACGCACGGGACTTAACAGATGCAGGTAATAACTGGTTTCGGTCCGAGCACGCAGAGTCGGCTGAGGAAATTAAGCAACTTTTCTATCTGGAACAGTTTTACAAATGTACTGGAACCGATCTAACGCTGAACATTAAGGAAAAATGTCCCAAGACAGTAGAGGAGGCTGCCAAGATGGCAGACCTCAGATTATCATTGATTCGTGGTTGCGGTGCCGCTCAGAGGGCTGAGTCAGGGCAGAAGGGGCGCTATACCCCACCCACCAGAGTTTTCGATAATAACAAATCCTATGACACACATAACCACACTAAATGCATTGCACCTAATAACACCTACAAACACAAGCCTCTCCCGTTTACTAAAGGTCAGGCCCCTTCTTCGCCCGCACAAGGGAAGAAGCCCATTGGGGATGTGAAATGTTACAAATGTCAGAAGCTAGGCCATTATTCACGTGAGTGCCCTAGTAACACTCCCGCTAAGCCGGTGTCATTGGTTCACAGTATCGGTGTGTCTCTGAAGGCTGCAGCAACTGCCCGGGGTAGGTTGTCAGCAGCTGAGGCACACGCGGTAAAGAAGCGTACGGAAGGCTCGACACCTGTCCGGGACACTTTCTGTAGCCATCGGGGACACGGGTTTGTGAGCTGGGGGAGTGAACTACGGAGGGTTGACTTGCTGAGGGATACGGGGGCTTCGCAAACTTTGTTGAGGAACTTCACAGGGAAACCGATAAATGCGGCCAGAGTTGTTGTGGTGCAGGGTATAAATGCTACGAGGTCATACCCACTTGTGAGGTTGGAGTTGAGAGTGGGAGAGGTGTGCAGGGAGCTGGATGTAGGGATCGTTGAGTGTTTGCCAGTTGAGGGCGTCGACCTTCTTCTCGGCAACGACTTTGCGGTGCCCACTTCCGGGACTCCACCCTTAGTCGTTGCCGAGAGGGCGGCCGACGTGGATGGTGAGAATCGGGAATGGGTTGGGAGGTGCCAACAGGATGAGATGGCCTGTGTGGTAACCCGATCTCGCTCTGCGGCTCCTGCACAGCCTAGCACTCAACCTCGGGGACAGTGGAGGAAGGATCAGGAGAAGGTTGCTAAGGGCAGGAAAAGGGACATTGATTCTGCTGCACTTCTCGGTGATTCGGTACTTGGACCTATAATAAACACGGGAGTTGACTCTGGCCCAGATATGGTGTGTAACAAGGCAGAGTTGGGTAAGACTTCGCGTGAGGCAAGAGCTGTAGCGAGAGCCACTAAGGCAGTAGAGCCTACTAGCTGGGGTAATGTCTTATTACAAAACCATCTTGATGCATTGACGCCCAGGGACATTAGTGAGCAGCAGCTGCAAGACGCTAGCCTAGCTCGTTATAGCAATGGTGCCATAGAGTTGGAGGAAGATGGGGATGCGAAGCCGGGAGATTTCTTTAGGCTCAACAGGATATTGTACCGCAGATTTCTAGACCCCAAATCGAAGTGGGAGGGCGGTGCGAGGGTAGTAGACCAGGTGGTTGTTCCAAATAAGTATAGAGAGTCCTTATTGTGTCTGGCGCATGATGTGCCGGTGGCGGGTCATTTGGGGGTAACAAAAACATTGGCGGCATTGGGCAGGGTTTTCTGGTGGCCTGGGGTCAAGGCTGATGTCTGTGCATGGGTGGCTGGGTGTGCGACCTGCCAGACAACGGGGAAGCCTAACCAGACAATCCCGAAGGCACCTTTGTTTCCCATACCTGTCACCGGGCCTCCGTTCAGCAAAGTTGTAGTAGATTTGGTTGGCCCTTTCCCGCCTACTAGTAGTGGCAATAAATTCCTGTTGACAATCATGGATGTGGCTACGAGATACCCGGACGCATACCCCATGAGAAACGGCTCGGCAAAGGCAGTTGTTAAAAACTTATTATTGTTCTGTTCCCGTTATGGATTTCCACGTGAGGTGCAGTCAGACCAGGGGAGCAATTTTACATCCAAATTGTTCAAGCAAACCCTTCAGTTGCACGGTATATGTTCTGTAGTGTCGTCAGCCTACCATCCCGAGAGTCAGGGAGTCTTGGAGCGGTGGCACTCGACCCTGAAGAGTATGCTACGCTGTTACTGTGCAGAACATGACGCTGATTGGGATTTGGGTCTGCCGTATGTTCTGTTCGCTGCACGTGAAGTCCCAGGAGAGCGCCTGGGGTTCAGTCCAAATCAACTAGTCTTTGGCCATAATGTGAGAGGACCTTTAAGTATGGTGAAAGAGATCTGGGAGGGCGAAGAGAAGCCGGGGTCTGTACTTAAATATATCCTTGAGAGCCGGGAGAGACTTATAGGTTGCATGGCAGCGGCAGGTAATAACTTGGTTAATGCACAGGCGGTCATGAAGCACCAGTATGACGCCAAGGTGAAGCTTCGGGAGTTTTCGGTGGGTCAGGAGGTAATGTTGCTTTTACCTTTGCCTGGACACCCCCTTTCTGCCAAGTTTATTGGGCCGTATGTGGTGGCTAAGAAACTGTCCGACCTTGATTATCTCGTTGCAACACCTGACCGTAGAAAAAAACATCAGTTATGTCATGTTAACCTCATGAAAGAGTATGTGAGACGCCCCTCAGAGCCTCTCACTGTCCCTGTGCTGGCCTGCAGCGGCCAGGGTGGAGAAGGAGGTGGGGACAGTCATGCTGCTGAGGAGGATAGCTGGGACTGTGTCATTTCCGCGGAACAGTGGGCGGGGAATACTGAACAAGAGGCTAGGCAAGCTGTAAGTCACCTGCCTGAGCACCAGGGTGCTGCTGTCCTAGGCCTGTTCAGGTCATACCCCTCTGTTTTCGCCGAACACCCAGGTCTCACTACTCAGGTAACGCACGACGTGGACGTCGGTGATAATGTGCCCTTCAAGTCAGTGCCCTACCGTGTGCCCCCGGTAAAGTTGCCAGCTTTACGGGAGGAGTTAAAGTACATGGTTGAGAGAGGGATGATCACTGAAGGTTATGTGAAGTGGACATCACCCGTCACGTTGCAGCCAAAACCTGACGGCAAGGTGCGGTTCTGCATAGATTTTCGTAGGCTAAATGGCTTGACCACTACCAACCCTTACCCTTTGCCTCGAGTTGACGACAGCGTGGACAAGATAGGGAATGCAAAGTACCTTACTAAAATTGATCTTGTAAAAGGCTACTGGCAAGTACCCCTGTCGGACCGAGCTAAGCAAGTTTGTGGTTTTGTGGTAGATGGCAAGACCTACCAATGTAACGTAATGCCTTATGGGCTTAAGAACGCACCTGCCACGTTTCAGAACCTGATGAACGATATTTGTGACGAAATCCCTAACTGCACGGTCTACCTTGATGACGTGATAGTGTATGATGACAATTTTGAAAATCACCTAAGGCACTTAGAGACCCTGTTTGGGAAGTTGCACGATGCTGGGCTGGTGGTGAACCTGAGGAAGTGCGAGTTTGTAAAGGCTACTGTGCAGTATCTTGGCTTCGTGGTCGGGTTAGGCCGGGTGTGCCCCCCCCTGAGCAAGATACAGGCTATCAATATGTTTCCCAGGCCCACCACTAAGCGCCAGGTCATGCGGTTCCTAGGTATGATAGGCTATTATAGGCGCTTCATCCGGGGATACTCTACTGTCTTAGCACCGTTAACTGATCTACTGTCGAAGTCAGTGAAGTTCTGTTGGGCTGCGGAGTGTCAGAGGGCTTTCGACCTAGTCAAGCACCTGCTGTGTACACATCCGATTTTGAGAGCCCCAGACTTCTCCAGGAGTTTTCAGCTGGCGACTGATGCCAGCGGTGTGGGTGCCGGGGCAGTCTTACTGCAGACTGATTCCGAGGGCTTGGAACACCCAGTGAGCTTCTTTTCTCGCAAGTTTAATTCGGCACAAAGGAATTATTCGACTATAGAGAAGGAGCTTCTTGCTATCGTTTTGTCGCTCAAACATTTCGAAGTTTATGTTCCAGCCTACGGCCCGGTAGTGACGATTTATACGGACCATCATC
>JBAKBP010032556.1:0-23010 GCA_037953745.1 Lithodes maja
CCAAATCCCAATCAGTGTCATGTTCTGCACAGTAACAGCGTAGCATACTCTTCAGGGTCGAGTGCCACCGCTCCAAGACTCCCTGACTCTCGGGATGGTAGGCTGACGACACTACAGAACATATACCGTGCAACTGAAGGGTTTGCTTGAACAATTTGGATGTAAAATTGCTCCCCTGGTCTGACTGCACCTCACGTGGAAATCCATAACGGGAACAGAACAATAATAAGTTTTTAACAACTGCCTTTGCCGAGCCGTTTCTCATGGGGTATGCGTCCGGGTATCTCGTAGCCACATCCATGATTGTCAACAGGAATTTATTGCCACTACTAGTAGGCGGGAAAGGGCCAACCAAATCTACTACAACTTTGCTGAACGGAGGCCCGGTGACAGGTATGGGAAACAAAGGTGCCTTCGGGATGGTCTGGTTAGGTTTCCCCGTTGTCTGGCAGGTCGCACACCCAGCCACCCATGCACAGACATCAGCCTTGACCCCAGGCCACCAGAAAAACCTGCCCAATGCCGCCAATGTTTTTGTTACCCCCAAATGACCCGCCACCGGCACATCATGCGCCAGACACAATAAGGACTCTCTATACTTATTTGGAACAACCACCTGGTCTACTACCCTCGCACCGCCCTCCCACTTCGATTTGGGGTCTAGAAATCTGCGGTACAATATCCTGTTGAGCCTAAAGAAATCTCCCGGCTTCGCATCCCCATCTTCCTCCAACTCTATGGCACCATTGCTATAACGAGCTAGGCTAGCGTCTTGCAGCTGCTGCTCACTAATGTCCCTGGGCGTCAATGCATCAAGATGGTTTTGTAATAAGACATTACCCCGGCTAGTAGGCTCTACTGCCTTAGTGGCTCTCGCTACAGCTCTTGCCTCACGCGAAGTCTTACCCAACTCTGCCTTGTTACACACCATATCTGGGCCAGAATCAACTCCCGTGTTTATTATAGGTCCAAGTACCGAATCACCGAGAAGTGCAGCAGAATCAATGTCCCTTTTCCTGCCCTTAGCAACCTTCTCCTGATCCTTCCTCCACTGTCCCCGAGGTGGAGTGCTAGGCTGTGCAGGAGCCGCAGAGCGAGATCGGGTTACCACACAGGCCATCTCATCCTGTTGGCACCTCCCCAACCCATTCCCGATTCTCACCATCCACGTCGGCCGCCCTCTCGGCAATGACTAAGGGTGGAGTCCCGGAAGTGGGCACCGCAAAGTCGTTGCCGAGAAGAAGGTCGACGCCCTCTGGCAAACACTCAACGATCCCTACATCCAGCTCCCTGCACACCTCTCCCACTCTCAACTCCAACCTCACAAGTGGGTATGACCTCGTAGCATTTATACCCTGCACCACAACAACTCTGGCCGCATTTATCGGTTTCCCTGTGAAGTTTCTCAACAAAGTTTGCGAAGCCCCCGTATCCCTCAGCAAGTCAACCCTCCGTAGTTCACTCCCCCAGCTCACAAACCCGTGTCCCCGATGGCTACAGAAAGTGTCCCGGACAGGTGTCGAGCCTTCCGTCCGCTTCTTTACCGCATGTGCCTCAGCTGCTGACAACCTACCCCGGGCAGTTGCTGCAGCCTTCAGAGACACACCGATACTGTGAACCAATGACACCGGCTTAGCGGGAGTGTTACTAGGGCACTCACGTGAATAATGGCCTAGCTTCTGACATTTGTAACATTTCACATCCCCAATGGGCTTCTTCCTTGTGCGGGCGGAAGAAGGGGCCTGACCTTTAGTAAACGGGGAGAGGCTTGTGTTTGTAGGTGTTATTAGGTGCAATGCTTTTAGTGTGGTTATGTGTGTCATAGGATTTGTTATTATCGAAAACTCTGGTGGGTGGGGTATAGCGCCCCTTCTGCCCTGACTCAGCCCTCTGAGCGGCACCGCAACCACGAATCAATGATAATCTGAGGTCTGCCATCTTGGCAGCCTCCTCTACTGTCTTGGGACATTTTTCCTTAATGTCAGCGTTAGATCGGTTCCAGTACATTGTAAAACTGTTCCAGATAGAAAAGTTGCTTAATTTCCTCAGCCGACTCTGCGTGCTCGGACCGAAACCAGTTATTACATGCATCTGTTAAGTCCCGTGCGTGCTCCATAAAACTGACGTCGCTCTTCTTATTCACGCCACGGAACTTCAATCTATAAGTTTCGGGTTGCAGTTCGTAGGCCCGGAGCACAGCCTCCTTCACCAGTCCATACACGACACTCTCGTCCAGTGACAGTGCATCGTAGGCTTTCAACCCCTTACCCACTAGACGTGATGAAACTAATGCTGCCCATTTAACCTCCGGCCAGTCATACTCACGACACTTCTTTTCGAAACGAGCAAAAAACTCGTCACTGCTGTCTCATCAAATGCGGGTACTAACTTAATTAAAATGCGAAAGTGAGTCTGTAACCCGGTGCCCACCACCGAGATGACGCCCCGTGGTCTCTACTCTAGACTTCTCGACATCCATTTCAGCCTGGTACCTGGTTGCTTCCTGATTGGCTTGGATTCTAGCAACCTCTATGCATTCTATACTAGCCTGTTGTATCTGAATCTCCTGCAGCTTAATCCATTCTATACTAGCCTGTTGTATCTGAGTCTCCTGCAGCTTAATCCGTTCTATACTAGCCTGTTGACTCTCTTGCAACTTAAGCTTAGCTAGTTCTAGCTGAAATAACATCTCAGGAGACAGGCCTGGGGGGGAGAGCACAAAATGGGGGATCCACACCGAGACGTGTTTACGGGTAAGCCAGCTTGCCATTGAGAACCCTCCTGCTGCATCGTGCTAAGACTCGCTGGCTGAGGGCCCAGCTCAGGGGTAGAGTGGAATGGAGGCTTGGAGGGAACCCCCCAAGACCCCACTCCACCCACCGCCCCATCGCCATCACCCAACAAACATGCCACCAAATTCTTCTTGGGCCAACTGTCAGGACAGTCCCGGCCCCAAAACCGTGGCTAAACAGCGAAGACCGTAACAATCAATAGCCTGCAGGCGCTGTTCGGTCAAAGGTGTCTGCAAAAATGCCCGGGCATCCCTCTCTCCACTTATAACACTCCCCTCCCTAAATATCTGTTGTACTTGCTGGTTACTAGGCTGTACCGTGTTATCCTCCCCGTAAATGATGAGTCATTAGACATAGTGCTGGTTATACAATTGCTGTTCATAAAAAAAAAGAAGTGCTTATTACTAATTGCAGTCTCGACTCACAAAATGTTAAAGATGCTTGAATGACTCTACTTCTAGACACCCCTAACGAAACAATCTGCAAGTCCACCAAAACAATAATGACACAATAAAAATTCCTCCCAATATGCAAGAAAATTCTAGCCAGCTCTACTAGGTAGCATAGAATAGTTCTCCAAAAAACATGTGATAGGATACTACTGAATCTTGTGCAAGGTCGCCATTTTGTTACGGCTGGATCGGCAATACATATTCGGGATTCTTGATCGTAGGACAGAAATGGCTTATGTGACAACGACACGCTCGATTCCAGTCCCAAATACTATATGCTCCAGACAACAAAAGCACCAACGCCCTACAGAGTTATCGTCTATGGTAACGAGGTACCTTAACTCGGCGAAAGTGTACAACAGGGGTAGGCTATGAGGCTAAACTCCCTCAGACATTTATAGGTTACGTTATTACTAAAGAAATGCAATACTCAAGAAACTACGTTAATATTAAGCCTCTAATAATGTAGAATAGAAGCAGGCTAAAGGTATGACAGTGAAATGCTAAATGACAAATGTACACGCCTACTTGAAAGCGCGTGCACTAGAATAACTGTCCCCTACTAACATGCACTAGCATGTAGCATACAAGATGTTCATGATCCAGTAGATACCTAATAATACACATGGAAGGAACATAAATAGTAGTCACTTATTGTAATAATGAATCTATACTTGGAATAACTAAAAGGTTGCAGGCAACAGTACTGCGCCGGTAGCCTACTACCGCATAGGCTACTTCGCTTCTCTCACTCTGTCTCCCCTCTGAGTCCGTATGCGCCCTACGCAATAGAACTCCGGACACAGCAGCAAAACGACAGTGCAGTTAATTGATACATGAAAGTATTAATAGTGTTGTCTTGTGTGTGAGTAATGTGTATTGTAAAGTGTTACATACATAAACTTAAAGAGAGCTGCAATGCATAGTAAAATAAAGATATATCCCACTCATCATCCCCATGTGTTCTAGCTAGCAGGCCAAGTCACAGGAACAACGAGTCCCAGCACCGAAAGCGAGAACCCAGGAAAAGACTGTAGAGAACACAAGGACAGATAAATTACGTTACTCTACTATACCGGCACTACGAGCGAGCTGTAGTCTCTGGTACTACACTCGCTCCTGGCTCGGTATGCAAATCAAGGCTAAGTCCTCGCCCCTCTACAGACAACTCCTGGGCATGGTCGGGCTCTTACACATGGCACCAGTCTAGTCACAAATTGGATGATGAGCGGGGCATATAACTCGTGAACATGTAGAACGTTCACCAACTATCCTCATCAAGAAGATCGCTGTTCACATTAACCCCTTAAATCTAATACATGTAAATATATGCTTGTCCTAAGAGTAATACGAGAGGTGAGTGCTGAAACTCCTTTAGGACCTCAAGGGAAGGTTATGCATTTAAATAGAGAGAAGAATGAAATGAGAGTAATGTCGTCAGAGAGAAAGAGTGCAACCGTGAGAAATTGGGAGAGAGGGCAAGGGATGTTAGAATCTCAAAGGTTCTAGGCAACCTGATCATGGAACACACAGCGAGCCTCCAGGCAATGTGCTGTACGACAACATGGGCAGCCCAGGCAGCATAGGCAGGCGGCAATGGACTACCAACCCTGTCGCGCCCAGCTATAAGCGCAAGGCTGCCAACCAGTCAATACGTCTGGCAACCACCCCCCCCGGCAGCGTGGCGCGTTGCTACCCTCTCGCTCTGAAGCCTAACTCACTCTCTCTCTCTGAACTCCCATTGTCTTATCTATCAACTTCTCTATTGATACTACATATTAAATGGAAGGTCTCGACATGGCTTAAAACAAAACCCACCACTGGTTAGCACATGACGAGACCTTTGCAGAGATACAAAGAACATAGTTATAAGTTGTCACACTCAATATACATAGCTGCTGACGGTAGCCAGCACGGTACAGTGGTACGGGCGGTACAGTGGAGTACCAAGGAGTACAATCAGGTTGCGTTGCCACGCACTGGGTGCGTCACAATATATATATTTATATAAATATATACTGTATATATACATATATATATATATATACCGGTATATATATTATCGTGTTTTAGTTATACAGTACGTCTCTATTTTGCCATTTATATTTTCGTCCAAGTCTTCCTCATTAATGAAGTGCCCTGCGAATTATGCAATCACGCTTGAGATTCGTGGTTCTTTTTCACACTTTCGACTCTGTTTTCATTCTTTTAACCCCTGTCAAACGGGGATGTTTGTAACTTCTACTACCTGCCTGGCGGGCATATTTACCCTAAATGAGCTTCATTTCATGCTCATTTTTATGCATAAACAAGAGCCAGAGCGTAATACAATTATGTATCCGTGAAAGGGCGATAATAGAGCTTTCCAATGACACCTGAATCATCCGTGTACGACCACAGGTTCTCTTGCAACGATGTTGCAACACTGCAACATGAGGGCAAAAACCCTAAAATACAGTAATATCCTCAGTTTTTCCTTGTTCTTGCGAGGCCAGGGTTGTGGAGGGTTGTGGTGGGGAGCTCAGTCACCTCGCTCGGTCCATGCCGAGCGGTCAGAGCCCGTCTATCGTCCTCCCAATGCGTGGACTCTCTCTCAGAGCCCCTAATGTGCTCAGAATGCCACCCGTCATATGTCGGGCCCCGCTGTGATGGCCATGGTTCCCTCGCCCAACATATGTCGGGCCCCGCGGCCTGAGGGTTAATGTGATGAAAAGTACATTCTATGACATAAATCACGGCCTTAAACAATACCGAACTGAATCTAATCGTCTCATTTAACATTTCGTAGATTTGTTTTGTTGTTCGAGGGTTCGTAATTGGCCACAAATTATGTCTTAGTGTACTACTAAAGAAAACTTAACAAAACTTGTAATTATCCATGTGTGTTACGGACATCAATGTTCCTGTTACTGTTGAGATCACCAGGTTTGAGAGGACTTGATATTTGATCGTGACTGTAGAAGCTTGGTTAAGAATATCCATGACGTCTTTTGAGGAACGATTATTGTACACTCGAATGCCATAGTCTCTAGCCCACTCATAAACATTCTTGGACTCCCTGTGTTGTCCTTCATGTATTAATATCTATCTCGATTGATATTTGGATAGAACTTGGTTTTCAACCAATAGTATATATTAGAGTTGTAGTTGATGTATAGAAAATTATATTCATAATTACGTTTACAGAGATATACTTCATTAATTATAAATAGGTAAAGTGGGCTAGAGACTATGACACCTGAGTGTACAGTGACGTAACAATATAGACATCGAGCCACACGGTTAGTTACTGGAAAAGAGTTACTTGTCACCATGGTAATCATTCAGCTATTAAGGGGAGGCACCCCGTTTTTCTGGACCCCCTTCTCCCTAATGTTTAGCCCCACTAATTTTGTGATTAAAAGACGTTCGGCCCATTAGTTTGGCGATGTTAACACCTTTCGCCCCATTTCGTTGTCAATTTTAAGACCTTTTGTGCTATTTAGGTGTCGATTTTTTGCTGGCGAGCGATAGCGAGCCTGCAATTTTAAGAGGAACCGGCCTTCGGCCGGGAAAATGTTCTACCGAAAAATGTACAAATTTATCTTGAAGGGGGGTCTAGGGGGTGTTTTTCTAAGCTTGATTTAAGTCTAGGGAGGAAACTAAAAACATATATGAATAAATGAATGAATAGACCAAATAAACGGTCTGCCTCCCCTTAACCCTTTCAGTACTGGTGACGTTTTTTTTATTGGATTTCAGCTATATACTGTATAGACGATTTTATAAAGATTGGGAAATATATATGGTAGCTAAAAGGATTAATTGAGATAGTATGTTACCTTTTATTGGGTAGACGGCCTTCCTAAGCTGACTATCATCGCGTAAAAGTTGGCAGAGCATAGTGAAAAAGACGTCACTGGTAAGGAATGGGATGACACGGTTTGGTAAGGAAATGTGTAGTTAATTAATGGGGGATGGTTCACTTTTGGGGCGATTTTTGCATGTATTAATTATTTTTCTAGTTTCCTCCCTAGACCTTCATAAAAAAAAAAAATCTATTAGATCCCCTTTTTAAATTAATTTGTAAATTTTTCGGTAGAAAAATGTCCCAACAGGGAAAAAAAATTACACCTAAATAGCACGAAAGGTCTAAATATTAACGAAGAAATGGGGCGAAAGGTCTTTAAATCGACTAACTAATTGGGCAAACATCTTAACATCTGAAAACTAATGGGGCTAAACATGAGGGAGAAAGTGGTCCAGAAAACCGGCCCATCCCCCCTTAAGAATACCTGGCCGAAATATGGCCCATAGACATAACAGTGGCATAGGTTTTAACCCATTCACCCTTTTCATTATATTCATGGCAACTATCAGACGGTTTTATTCAGATTAGGAAGGATGTCTACCCGTTAAAAGATTCCAGACTATCTCAATTAATCCTTTTAGCTACAATACATCCTTTCCTAATCTTCATCAAATCGTATTATTGCAGCTGAAATGAAAATCAAAAGACGTTGCCGGTACTGCAAGGGTTTAATTAAGTACCGATAAATCAGGTGCTAAGGGGTTGAATCTAGGTCAGTTCAAAATCAAACCGAGTACAGCGCTCCACTCATTCACTTAAGGGGAGACTGGCCGTTTGTTTGGTCTATTAATAAATGTATTCATATATTGTTTTAGTTTCCTCCCTAGACCTCCATCAAGCTTAGAAAAACACCCCCTAGACCCCTTTCAAGATAAATTTGTAAATTTTTCAGTAGAAAAATTTCCCGGCCGAAGGCCGGTTCCTCTTAAAATTGCAGGCTCGTTATCGCTCGCCAAGAAATAATCGACACCTAAATGGCACGAAAGGTCTTACAATTGACAACGAAATGGAGCGAAAGGGGCCGTTAAAATCGCCCGAACGTCTTATAAGCTTAAAACTAGTGGCGCTAAACATTAGGGAGAGGGGGGTCCAGAAAAACGGTCTGCCTCCCCTTAACCCTTTGGAGATTATGATGCATTGCGGCAGTTTATTCTGGCTATCATTACACAATGTTATACAGTTTAAGAAGGATCTGCTGGAATTGTAAGTGTAATGACTACTCAATTAACCCTCTGACTACCATATCCCTTATTCTTCAACAATACAAAAATCAACCCCTCATCTTCTCTCAATATTCTTGGTGTCTCCTTTTCTTCTGCTCTCAGTTGGAAGGACCATATTACCAGTCTTGCTAAGGCAGCCTCCCAGAAGCTGGGTGTGCTCAACCGCCTTAGGGGGTTCTTTTCCCCTGCACAGCTTCTTGCTCTGTGCAGGGGCATAGTGCGTCCTTGTATTGAGTATTGTTCACATGTGTGGGGAGGTTCCTCTCACACCGCTCTCCTAGACAAAGTTGAAAGGAAGGCCTTTCGTATCATTAACTCCCGTCCACTCACCAACTCTCTGCAATCTCTCTATCTCCGCCGCAATGTTGCATCTCTCTCGCTATTCTATCGCTACTATAATAATCAGTGTTCCTCAGAGCTTTCCCAATGTATACCACCTCCTTTACGTAGGGCACGTGGTACCCGTCTTGCAATTCAATCCCACCCCTACTCTGTGCAACTCTCCAACCCAAGAGTGAAACGTTACTCTCAAACTTTCTTCTACTCAACAGCTGAGCTCTAGAACTCTCTCCCAGAATCAGTCTTTCCCTCTTCCTATGACTTAAATTGCTTCAAACTCAGTGTGTCCAGGCATTTTGGCTCGAACGTCCCTTGATTTTGGCCCTGTCACTCTTTCAACTATGGGGGAGGCACTCGCTATTGGCAGTTCTGCCTTTTGCCTCCCTCAATCACATAGAAAAAAAATATATACCCTTCCTAATTTAAATGGAATCGTATGTTAAGGGGGGTCACCGTTTTTTTTTTTTATCTTTCTCTCATTTTCTCTCTCTCACTGGCTTGTATCCATTCGGCCCCATTAAGCCAACTGTTTTAAGACGTTTATCCCCATCCAGGTGTCGATGTTTTCCTGGCGAGCGAGCATTGTATGGAGAAATTCGGCTTCGCCGGAGACATTTTTCTATCGAAATATTTACAAATTTAGCTTGCTGTCAAAACAAAAATATAAATATGCTGGCTCTCTACCGCTCGCCAGGAAAATATTGACACCTGGATGGGGGCTAAACGTCTTAAAACACTAGGCTGAATGGGGCAAATGGATACAAGCTAGAGAAAGAGAGAAAAGGAGATACAAATTGCAGGTCACCCCCCTTAATAGCCAGAAAGCAGAAAATAAATGCATAATCGGATCTTGAGAGGGTTAACACCAAGTCCCTAAGCATCGTCACGTGAGCAATGTTATCTGAGACTTGTATGGGAGCCTGGAATCCGCTATAGTCAATCACATTATCTTAAGGAAGCCCACCTCGCTTGTTTTCTCTTTCTCTCCCTCTCTCTTTGGATTGTATCCATTCGGCCCCATTCAGTCTACTGTTTTAAGACGTTTACCCCTATCCAGGTGTCAATATTTTCTTGGCGAGCAGTAGCGAGCCAACATATATATATTTTTGTTTTGACAGCAAGCTAAATTTGTACAATTTTCGATAGAAAAATGGCTCCGACGAAGCCAGATTTCTCCATTCAATGCTGGCTCGCTCTAGCTCGCCAGGAAGAAATCGACACCTGGATGGGGATAAACGTCTTACAACAGTTGGCTGAATGGGGCCGAATGTATACAAGCCCGAGAAAGAGAGAAAAGGAGAGAAATATAAAAAAAAGCCGGTGACCCCCTTAATGATTGTTTACCTCTCTGTTCGTGTAATGCGTGTGACTATTGAAGATCACCGGAGACAATATTAATAGTGTTCGTGTAATGCGTGTGACTATTGAAGATCACCAGAGACAATATTAATAGTGTTCGTGTAATGCGTGTGACTATTGAAGATCACCAGAGACAATATTAATAGTGTTCGTGTAATGCGTGTGACTATTGAAGATCACCAGAGACAATATTAATAGTGTTCGTGTAATGCGTGTGACTATTGAAGATCACCAGAGACAATATTAATAGTGTTCGTGTAATGCGTGTGACTATTGAAGATCACCGGAGACAATATTAATAGTGTTCGTGTAATGCGTGTGACTATTGAAGATCACCAGAGACAATATTAATAGTGTTCGTGTAATGCGTGTGACTATTGAAGATCACCAGAGACAATATTAATAGTGTTCGTGTAATGCGTGTGACTATTGAAGATCACCAGAGACAATATTAATAGTGTTCGTGTAATGCGTGTGACTATTGAAGATCACCGGAGACAATATTAATAGTGTTCGTGTAATGCGTGTGACTATTGAAGATCACCAGAGACAATATTAATAGTGTTCGTGTAATGCGTGTGACTATTGAAGATCACCAGAGACAATATTAATAGTGTTCGTGTAATGCGTGTGACTATTGAAGATCACCAGAGACAATATTAATAGTGTTCGTGTAATGCGTGTGACTATTGAAGATCACCGGAGACAATATTAATAGTGTTCGTGTAATGCGTGTGACTATTGAAGATCACCAGAGACAATATTAATAGTGTTCGTGTAATGCGTGTGACTATTGAAGATCACCAGAGACAATATTAATAGTGTTCGTGTAATGCGTGTGACTATTGAAGATCACCAGAGACAATATTAATAGTGTTCGTGTAATGCGTGTGACTATTGAAGATCACCGGAGACAATATTAATAGTGTTCGTGTAATGCGTGTGACTATTGAAGATCACCAGAGACAATATTAATAGTGTTCGTGTAATGCGTGTGACTATTGAAGATCACCAGAGACAATATTAATAGTGTTCGTGTAATGCGTGTGACTATTGAAGATCACTAGAGACAATATTAATAGTGTTCGTGTAATGCGTGTGACTATTGAAGATCACCAGAGACAATATTAATAGTGTTCGTGTAATGCGTGTGACTATTGAAGATCACCAGAGACAATATTAATAGTGTTCGTGTAATGCGTGTGACTATTGAAGATCACCGGAGACAATATTAATAGTGTTCGTGTAATGCGTGTGTCTATTGAAGATCACCAGAGACAATATTAATAGTGTTCGTGTAATGCGTGTGACTATTGAAGATCACCGGAGACAATATTAATAGTGTTTGTGTAATGCGTGTGTCTATTGAAGATCACCAGAGACAATATTAATAGTGTTCGTGTAATGCGTGTGACTATTGAAGATCACCGGAGACAATATTAATAGTGTTCGTGTAATGCGTGTGTCTATTGAAGATCACCAGAGACAATATTAATAGTGTTCGTGTAATGCGTGTGACTATTGAAGATCACCAGAGACAATATTAATAGTGTTCGTGTAATGCGTGTGTCTATTGAAGATCACCAGAGACAATATTAATAGTGTTCGTGTAATGCGTGTGACTATTGAAGATCACCGGAGACAATATTAATAGTGTTCGTGTAATGCGTGTGTCTATTGAAGATCACCAGAGACAATATTAATAGTGTTCGTGTAATGCGTGTGACTATTGAAGATCACCGGAGACAATATTAATAGTGTTCGTGTAATGCGTGTGTCTATTGAAGATCACCAGAGACAATATTAATAGTGTTCGTGTAATGCGTGTGACTATTGAAGATCACCAGAGACAATATTAATAGTGTTCGTGTAATGCGTGTGACTATTGAAGATCACCGGAGACAATATTAATAGTGTTCGTGTAATGCGTGTGACTATTGAAGATCACCAGAGACAATATTAATAGTGTTCGTGTAATGCGTGTGACTATTGAAGATCACCAGAGACAATATTAATAGTGTTCGTGTAAATGCGTGTGACTATTGAAGATCACCAGAGACAATATTAATAGTGTTCGTGTAATGCGTGTGACTATTGAAGATCACCAGAGACAATATTAATAGTGTTCATGTAATGCGTGTGACTATTGAAGATCACCGGAGACAATATTAATAGTGTTCGTGTAATGCGTGTGACTATTGAAGATCACCAGAGACAATATTAATAGTGTTCGTGTAATGCGTGTGACTATTGAAGATCACCGGAGACAATATTAATAGTGTTCGTGTAATGCGTGTGACTATTGAAGATCACCGGAGACAATATTAATAGTGTTCGTGTAATGCGTGTCACTATTGAAGATCACCAGAGACAATATTAATAGTGTTCGTGTAATGCGTGTGACTATTGAAGATCACCGGAGACAATATTAATAGTGTTCGTGTAATGCGTGTGACTATTGAAGATCACCAGAGACAATATTAATAGTGTTCGTGTAATGCGTGTGACTATTGAAGATCACCAGAGACAATATTAATAGTGTTCGTGTAATGCGTGTGACTATTGAAGATCACCAGAGACAATATTAATAGTGTTTGTGTAATGCGTGTGACTATTGAAGATCACCAGAGACAATATTAATAGTGTTCGTGTAATGCGTGTGACTATTGAAGATCACCAGAGACAATATTAATAGTGTTCGTGTAATGCGTGTGACTATTGAAGATCACCGGAGACAATATTAATAGTGTTCGTGTAATGCGTGTGACTATTGAAGATCACGGGAGACAATATTAACCCTCGTCTAGCGGGCCCTCTGTGGCCGTTTTGGGCCTTTTCAGGCCATTCTGACTGCTATATCAACCATCAGTATGAAAGGAACTGTATTGTGCCGAAAACTAGGTGGAAATCGCTACACATTGACGTAACATACAGCTGCGTAGCACTTGTGGAGCACTGACAGTGTTACCTCGAAGATGGAAGTTTAGCAGATTTTGCTACCTTGCTCACTTTTAGCGAACTATTGGTTACACTGTGATCCTCTCGCGCGGTGGGGGAACTGGAGTTAGTGTGGGCCGGGAGGCCACAGATATCGGACGTATGGATCATTACTATCCCACTCATTTTCACTCGATTTCCACCCTTTTTTCACTCGTTTTTTGCCTGTTTTTTCAACTCGACTTATGTGGTGAGCCGCTCTTTAAGGGTTAATAGTGTTCGTGTAATGCGTGTGACTATTGAAGATCACCGGAGACAATATTAATAGTGTTCGTGTAATGCGTGTGACTATTGAAGATCACCGGAGACAATATTAATAGTGTTCGTGTATTGCGTGTGACTATTGAAGATCACCGGAGACAATATTAATAGTGTTCGTGTAATGCGTGTGACTATTGAAGATCACCGGAGACAATATTAATAGTGTTCGTGTAATGCGTGTGACTATTGAAGATCACCGGAGACAATATTAATAGTGTTCGTGTAATGCGTGTGACTATTGAAGATCACTGGAGACAATATTAATAGTGTTCGTGTAATGCGTGTGACTATTGAAGATCACCAGAGACAATATTAATAGTGTTCGTGTAATGCGTGTGACTATTGAAGATCACCAGAGACAATATTAATAGTGTTCGTGTAATGCGTGTGACTATTGAAGATCACCAGAGACAATATTAATAGTGTTCGTGTAATGCGTGTGACTATTGAAGATCACCAGAGACAATATTAATAGTGTTCGTGTAATGCGTGTGACTATTGAAGATCACCAGAGACAATATTAATAGTGTTCGTGTAATGCGTGTGACTATTGAAGATCACCAGAGACAATATTAATAGTGTCGGTGAAGTAGAGGCGGACACGGGTAGATAATAGCTGGATAATAGATGTTGTTTAATCCTTTCGAGATACGATGACGCATATCTCTTGTGTTTACTGGTTATTTAATGAACGATTTTATTCAGATTAGGATGGGTATGTGGAGTCGGAGAGGGTTAATTGAGATGGTCTTTACCTTTTTTATTCCTACATATCCTTCCTAAGCTGTATACACTCGTCTAATGATAGCTAGAATAATCTGTCAAAACGCGGCATAATCCTCAAAGGGTTAATTAAGCATTTGTTGACCCCGTTACTATGACTCCCAGAATATTAGGTCCTAAAAGTGCACACATCTAAGCTATACAAGTTAACCCTCTGAAGATTATGACGCATTTTGACAGTGTATTCTGGCTGTCATTAGACAATTTTATACAGCTTAGGATGGATATGTGGGACTTACATTGGTAAAGACGATCTCCATTGAACCTCTGACTTCCCTATACCCTTACTAATCTGATTAAAATCGTCTAATAACAAGTATGGACAATCGGATCTTGAAGGGGAGTCAAACTTTCAGCATAATTGGCATTAAGGGGACCCCCGATGGTTCACTTTTTAGGCAATGTTTGCATGTATTCATTATTTTTCTAGTCATCCCTAGACCTCCATCAAATTTAAATAACATCCATTAGATCCCCCTTGTACATTTTTCGGTAGAAAAATATCCCGGCCAAAGGCCGGTTCTTTCAACATTACAGGCTCACTATCGTTCGCCAGGGAAAAAATCAACTCCTAAATAGCACGAAAGGTCTAAATATTGACGAAGAAATGGGGCGAAAGGTCTTAAAATCGACTAACTAATGGGACAAACATCTTAACATCTGAAAACTAATAGGGCTAAACATGAGGGAGAAAGTGGTCCAGAAAACCGGCCCATGTCCCCTTAACCTGCTATCACGTTATATGGGATCTCAATTACCAGGTGTATTACATCTTGACGACAATTGGAATACTAGCTTGTAGTTACAGGTGTGTGTGTTGTATAGGCTCCCTTCTCCTTCATGAATAGTACCATTTGTTCTGAAATGCTAAGAGGGTCGCCTCGTTAGTTTGGCTATTTTAACACATTTTGTCCCATGTCCTTGTCAATTTTAAGTAAGATCTATCATGCCACTTTGGCTGTAATTTGTAATTTTAGGTGGAACCGGTCTTCAACCGGGACAATTCTTTTACTGATTCTATGTGAGTGAGGGAGACAAAAGGCAGAACTACCTGTATAAATGGACGGTCGAGCCAAAATGCCTGGAAACACGGAGTTTGAATCAATTTAAGTCATAGGAAGAGGGAAAGACTGATTCTGGGAGAGAGTTCCAGACATCAGCAATTGAATAGAAGAAATACTGGGAATAACATTTCACTCTTGGGTTGGAGAGTTGCACAGAGTAGGGGTGGTATTGTGTTGCAAGATGGGTACTATGTACCCTACGTAGAGGAGGTGGTATACACTGGGAAAGCTCCGATGAACACTTATTATTGTAGTAGCGATAGAATAGCGAGAGAGATGCAACATTGCGGAGAAGAGAGAGAGATTGAAGATGGTTGGTGAGTAGACGGAAGTTAATGATACGAAAGGCTTTCCTTTCTACTTTGTCTAGGAGTGCGGTTTTAGAGGATCCTCCCCACACATGTGAACAATACTCAATACAAAGACACACTGTGCCCCTGTACAGAGCAAGAAGCTGTGCAGTGGTAAAGAACCCCTTGAGACAGTTGAGCACACCCAACTTTTCGGAGGCTGCCTTGGCAAGACTGGTAATATGGTCTTTCCAAGTGAGAGCAGAAGAAAAAGACACACCGAGAATATGGAGAGAAGATGAAGGATTGATTTTTGTATTGTTAAAGTGTAGGGGATAGTCCTCTAGAAGTTCCGGACGAGTAGTAAGATGAAGAAATTGGGTTTGGAAGCATTAAAGACAACAAGGTTTTCTCTGCCCCAATTGGAAATAGTAGTTAGATCAGAAGATAAGTGTTGCATAGCTTCATTAAGTTTGTTTTTTAGGGATTGCTGGCTGGGGCATTCAGGAAAACTGATAGAGTTGTGTAAGGTAGAGTCGTCTGCGTATGAATGGATGGGACTGGAGGTACAGCTGAGAAGATCATTTATCAAAATTAGAAAGAGAATGGGAGATAGGACAGAGCCCTGAGGAACACCGGAGTTGATAGGATGAGGAAGTGAGCAATGGCCGTCCACATCCGCAGCTATGGAACGGCCGGAAAGGAAATTAGACAAATGTGCAGATGAAGGGATAGAAACCGAAGGAGGGTAGTTTAGAAATTAAAGATTTGAGCCAGACTCTATCAAAGCCCTTTGATATGTCTAGTGCAATAGAAAAGGTCTCACCGAAGTCCCGAAAGGAGGATGACCAAGAGTTAGTAAGATATGAAAGATCACCAGTAGAGCGACCCTTAACCCTCAAAGAGCGGCTGACGACTTAAGTTGGCTTAGAGAACCTAGGCCCAAAGAGCGGCTGACGACTTGAGTAGCAAGGGATGTTGCGCACATTATCTGCATTATGATACAGAGTCCACGGGGTGGGAGGACTGCAGCCGGGCTCTGACCGTTCAGCGTGGACTTAGTCCCACCACTGTTACCACCACAACATGTGTACATATCCCTCGTCTCGCTAGATAGGGTAAAATCTCGGGAAATTACCGTATTTTAGGGTTTTTGTACTCGCGTTGCAACATCATTGAAAGTGAACCCGTTGTCGTACAAGGATGATTCAGGTGTCATTGGAAAGCTCTATTATCACCCTTTCACGGATACATAATTGTGTTATGCTCTGGCTCTTGTTTATGTATGAAAAAGAGCATGGAATGATGCTCGTTTAGGGTAAATCTGCCCGCCACACAGGACGTAAAAGTAACAAATGTTTCCGTCCGACAAGGGTTAAGAAAGCCATACTAGCGATCTGAGAGTAGATTATGAGAAGAGAAATGCTTAACCCCTACTGTACCATACAGTACTACCATAAATGTATCCCCCAGTCCCAAGCAATGTAGTCAAAATGGCTTCAGAGGCAAGATATAACAACCTCCCATCTCAAAAGATGGAGGAATACTGCTTCTTCCAGCCTGTGGGGGCTTGGATATAAGCTGAGAAGTGTTGCCAAGGTCTTAGAGCAGTGCTCAAACATTGTGGTACCAAACACTGCCTGATCCTGGCAGTTACAAGGAATCAAGGATCGTATTTTACTGATGGGTGGCAGCCGTCGCTGGGACTGGGGAGTGATTTATCTAGTGACGGCTCTCTGCCGTCACTGGGATTGTACGGGTTAAGAAATTTGGAAGCAAGAATAGTTTCAAAAACTTTAGAGATACAAGAGATGAGAGCAATTCAACGATAGTTGAAGAGTTGAGAGTGGTCATTCTTTGTGACAGGTTGAATGAGAGCAAACTTCCAGCAATCAGGGAAGACGTTAGAAGAGAGACCGAGACAAAAGAGTTTGCCTAGGCAGGGAGTCAGTATGGAAGCACAGTTTTTTAGTACAACAGGATGAACACCGTCCGGACCATACGCCTTCTTATTATTAAGCCCAGAGAGGGTAGAAAATACATCTTTAGAAGAGATTAGGATATTTGGCATAAGTAGGAGAGAGGGGGGTGGAGAGGGAGGAATAGAATCGGAATCATCCAAGGTGGAGTTTCTAGCAAAAGTTTGAGCGGAGAGTTTAGCTTTGTCAGAGGAAGAAGTGATGGTTCTGCCATCAGAGTGGAAATGGGGAGGGAAAGACGAGGAAGAAAAATTGTTGGAGAGGTTTTTGGCTAGATGCCAGAAAGCTTGGGAAGAGCTAGAGTTGGATGGTTCAGTGCATTTATTATTGATGAAAGAGTGCTTGGCAAGTCGAAGAACAGATTTGGCTTTATTCCGGGTAGAAACATAGGCAGAATGAGATTCTTGAGTTTTTAGGTGTAAGTACCGTTTGAATGCTTCCTCCTTGTTGTGGACAGTAGTAGAACAAGTGTGAGTAAACCAAGAATTTTTTGCATTAGACTGAGAGAAAGAAAATGGAATGCATGCTTCTATGCCCGAGAGGATTACCTCGGTAATACGTTCAGCCCTCTCCGAGGATCCAGGGAATCAAAAGTAATTCCATGAGAAATCAAATAAGTACTGCCGAAGAGCCTCCTAGTCGGCAGCGCCAAAGTGCCACAAGTGCCGCCGGTTGGGAGGATCTGGTGGCCATACTGGAGAGATAGGACAGGTGACAGATATTAGTTTATGGTCGGAGGAGCAGAAGGGTTAGAGGTTAGAAATAAGTCAAGAATGTTGAGCCAATCTCCGAAGCGATCCGGGATACGGGTGGGTTGCTGGACTAACTGCTCTAGGTCGTTTAAGATAGAAAAGATATAGGCTTGTTCACCAGGTTGGTCAGTGGAAACAGAGGAGAGCCATTGGTGGTGGTGAACACTGAAATCTCTAAGATGGAGATTTCTGCGAAAGGAGAGATGGATAGAATGTGCTCCACTTCAAAAGTTATATAGTCAAAGAATTTTGGATAGTCAGTAAAATTAGGGGAGAGATAGATAGCGCAGAAATATTTAGCTTGAGAGTGACAAGAATACTTTAGCCAGAGAGTTGAGAATTCAGAAGAATCTAAGTTGGGAACACGAGAGAAAGCAAGATTGTTGCGTACATAGACGCAACATCCACCTTTGGCTCGAAACTGAGGATAGAGATAGTAGGAGGATACAGAGAAGGGTTTGCTGCCAGTAGTCCCAGACAACTGTGTCTGGTTAGAAGGCGAAGATCAGAGTTAGCAGAGGAGAGGTGGTGTTCCACAGAGAGGAAATTAGAGGAAAGGCCATGAATATTACAGAAATTAATAGTAAGAGTAGAAGGTGGTGCCCCAGAGTATTTTGGCGAGTCATTTCCAGGGGACAGACTGATGGTGGCATTTCTGGTCCCCCCCCCCCCCCCCCCCCCGAGACTCTGAGGCGGGTCGAGGTTTCATCATAATTTTTGTTTTTGGAAAAAGTTAGTGTAGTATGTTATGTGTTTGTATTGATAGGAGGAGAAGGTGTTTTGGAGGGAAGGCTAGGGTTGCCCTTAATATTGATGAGACACTGAAAGTATCAGCTAGGGGGGCCAGGTGGTGAAACAGGAGTTCCAGCGGTCCTTATCAGCAACCTAGCACTCACCGGGAGTACCGCCCTGATTGACTGGCATCTACAGCCTCCTCCTACAACTAAACCTCGAAAGGTGGTGTGGGTTTTTTTTTTTTTTCTTTCCTTCCAACTTTATGGAGTTTTAGGGAACAATCTTAAAACAAACAAAACATATATAATATCCCCTTGATACCTCGGACTGATGTTGCTGCAATTTGCTCTATCCTATGAATGTGCGACACAGGTTTAACTCCTTATGTTTTCCGCACTGGTGCCATCTTCCACAATATCAATAATATTTTCATTTAGCCTTTGACATCAAATGGTAACCCTCATGTCACTTCAGCTATTGCCGCCCATCACCCCTATGCACCGCTTGACCAATGAGGGACTCAGATCCAGGAAAGGCAAGAAATGGGCACGGATTGGCTAGCTGGGGTAGGACAAAGAAAACTCCATCACCACCATCACTTCCACCACCGGCCTTCAACCATATCCCAGATCACGAAGTCAGATCCCTAATCCTCCTATGGCCAGTAATTGGTCCAGTGAGTCAGGCCAGACAGGCCATGCAATCCAGGCTGAGTCCTTATTAACCCCGGAAAGCAGCCGCAGAAGACACAAGTCTGCCACGGGTCCAGGAGTTACTCATCTTTCTTCCTCCTGCACCATCAGCAGCACCCTCTCTCCCCTAAAACGGAAGGCATTAACCCCTTCAGACTCATATGACGCAGAGGTTGCCTGATTAGCAATAAGAAATAAGAGTTCTCTCACTCTTATAATTACCTCTCCAACATTAGTTTTCTGCCCACAGCTAACTCTAAGACAACTGCAGAGGTTGAAGTAACTAAACTAAAGGTTTCTAAATACCCCTGATGGTAATAAAGGCTTTAAAGTATCCCTAATAGGCTCAAAATTGTGTCATATGTCGGAGAGGGTTAACTCTTTAAAAGCGGGCATGTTTGCTGACATGACCTAGATGCTGGGCGGGTATATTTACCGAAACCAAGCTTCATTCCATGCTCTTTTTCATGCATAAACAAGAGCCAGAGCGTATTACAATTACAGTATATATCCGTGAAAGGGCGATAGTATAGCTTTTCCAACGACACCTGAATTGTCCTTATACGACCACGGGTTATCGTGTAGCAATCGCGTGACCGGAGGTGAAAATACCCTAAGTTAATGTAATTTCCGTAGTTTATTCCTTATCTCACGAGGTACGGAGGTGGGGACGAGACCCAGTACGTGTCAGTGACCGCCCCAAGGTGGTGACGAACGGTCCAAGCCCAGCTATCGTCCTCCCAACGCGCGAACTCTCTCTCAGAGCTCATAATGTCCTCAAAATGGCACCCGTCATATGATGGGCACCGCAAAGGTGGCCAATATTCTCTCGCCCGTCATATGATCGGCACCGTCGGTTAGGTGTTAAGGACCTAAGGACATTCTATAAAGGACAAATTTGAGACTGCCAAGTGGGGACATAGATGAAGATGAATCCGAGACAGACAGTGTCCCAAGTCTACCGCCAAACACTCAGGAGGAGTCTGAAGAGTGCGTACAGCTGCAAGAAATAAAGAATATCCTGAACTATCAGGATGATTATTTTTAAAAGTCAAGCCGCGGTGCCCCTCATATGACGGGCGAGAGATTACTGGCCCATCCTCCGGTGCCCGTCATGTGACGGGCGGCATTCTGAGCACATTACGGGCTCTGAGAGAGAGTCCGCGCGTTGGGAGGACGATAGGCGGGCTCCGACCGCTCGGCACCACCACTGGGCCGTGTCAGGGACCACCGCCGTCTTCCCACCAACACTAGTCCTCACGAGATAAGGAAAAAACTGCAGAAATTACCTTATTTTAGAGTATTTTCACCTCCGGTTACGTGATCACTACAGGATAACTCGTGGTCGTACAAGGATTATTCCGATGTCATAGGAAAGCTCTATTATCGCCATTGCTCGGATACATAGTTGTATTACGCTCTGGCTCTTGTTTATACATGAAAACGAGCATGGAATGAAGCTCGTTTTCGGTAAATATACCCGCCTGGCAACTAGGTCATGTCCTTAAGGGTTTAACAACTCTCGTAGGAGTGGCAGGAGGAACTTCCATGAACTATCTGGGATTGGCAAAAGGACTCTCCTAAATCAAAGCAGGTGAAAGAGCTGGAGGAACGAGCTGCCCGAAGAATGAGCAGTCCCTAGCTGCTGATGACCAACAGTATCGGGGACAACCTAGAAGCCAGCACCCCCTCCCCCCTCCCTCCTGGTTCTCTGCAGATACTCCTGGGGAGTATCTGCAGAAACTCGGATGCTGCCACGGCCAGCCAAGCTCTGCCCAACACCCTTTCATAAGTTGACAGAATTTCACGCGTTGAGGGCTTGGCAATACCATCACTCTCTTTGCCCACTGGACTACCCCAGCTTGGATGAGTGGACTCACCCAGTCTGCCCAGAGACAAAAACGGAAACCGCCCATCTAGCAACTCACGTGGCCAATTGTCTGCTCGAGACTACATTGACCGTTGACTCGCTAATCCATGGTTGACATCTGCCGCTCAGCCAGCCACTACTACCACTCGCTAGTACCCTTACTCAGAGTTACAAGATACCGCCATGGTGCTCCATCTCTGAGTGGTGGAATATTGCATTTATTGTAATGTATTGTCTCTGTAAGAACTCTGTATGTACAAGTGTGCTTTATATATAGATGTGTACTTTTATATATAACAAACTATATTTCGTGTTTATCTATGTTTACTTTGAGTTCCCAGTTAAATACCCCACATTTTGTTCTAGCCATAAATATAAAGGCACATCAATTATATTTAGCTAAATTAATTTAACATAATTATTAAAATATTTTATTATACCACTTTATAAGTATTTCAAGAGTATCGTTAACACTTTTTTCAAAGTAAAGAGATACATCCAAGTAGAAGATTTGCAAAGAAATATTACCTTTGCATCAGAAATACATTGCTCACGACTGTTTTAATAATGTCCTATACACTTACTTGATATTTTACTCATACATGTAATCAATGCTTGCACTACTTGTTTTAAATGTTAATAGCTTGGGTTAGTTTTTCCTGTATGTATCTTACTGTATCTTATATATTGTATGTTTTCCATTATATCCCTGGTGATCCAGAAGATATAAGTAAGCTTAGATATTTCGTCTTCAAACACACACACACACACACACACACACACACACACACACACATTAGAAAGGATAATTTCCAAGACAAAGGTTTGAGTGCTCGAGTCAGCAGTTAGCAATGCCAAGATTCCTCCCTACTCTCTATATTATCTCTCTCTCTCTCTCTCTCTCTCTCTCTCTCTCTCTCTCTCTCTCTCTCTCTCTCTCTCTCTCTCTCTCTCTCTCTCAACATAATAATATAATTAACATTGTCGCTCACTGTTACAGCTCCCTTCTTCCCTTTCCAAAATATACCAAGATTTCTTTCTCTTTCCTCTTTCAAATAGTTTTCTCTCTCGCTATCTTTCTGTTTCTCTTTCCGATGATCTCAATTTCTCTTATACTCGTATGGTTTTTGTGTCTCTGTTCTATTATTAATCAACTCTGCGTAAGCAGAGTTTGGTATCCCCCCCCCCCCCCCCCCGTATAGTGGGTACCACACAAACAAATGTCTGTCGTCGTTGTCGTTGTCGTTGTCGTCGTTGTCAGTCTGTCTCGAAACTCCTCGTAGACCGTTGGACGGATTTTCAACAAATTTCACACAAACATTTGTTGCGTGAATGCGAACGTCAGTCAAAAAAGATTTTTTGAATTTATGCAATAATTATTGCAATTTAAAATATATATGCAATAATTAAACATCTTGCTAAGTATCTGCTAGGTTAAGTTAGTTTAGTTGGCATTAGAAGTGATGGTAGTAATATTTAGATTGATTGTGATAATAGTGGTGATGGTGATACTAGTAGTGATGATGGTTGTAGTTTTATTGATGATGATGACAGTAGTGATAATGATGACAG
>JBAKBP010032557.1:0-23007 GCA_037953745.1 Lithodes maja
CCCGCGGCACCATCAACTGGTCCACTACCCCGGACCCCATCTTCCAGCTACGGTTAGGGTCTTGAAAACGCCGATACAGGATGCCATCTAAATAAAAAAAATCTCCCGGCTGTGCATCACCGTCCTCGTCGAGCTCCACAGCTCCATTAGCACACGTTTGGAGCTCAGGGTCCTCCAGCTGCAACCGACGTATATCTGAGGGTGCCAAGCGATCTAACTGCTCCCGGAGCAATGCATGACCCTCCCCGATACTGAGCTGCTCCCTCTGTCTCTCTCGATGTTCATAACGTTGCTGTCGTGGAGACTCGTCATGCCCAGCCTCGTCACTCTCGATGACAGGCCCAGGGGCTACTCCAGAACTAAGTAATGGTGCTAATACTGAATCACCCAGGAGAGCCGCCGAGTCAAAACTCTTAAAACCAACTCCAGCTTTAGCCTCCTCCTGTTGATCGTTCCTCTGCTGGTCTGAAGACGGAGGACTAGGCTGTGACACTTTAGCTGCCCGAGCTCGGGTGACAGCACACGCCATGGGTTGTGCCTGGCACCGCTCGACCCACTCTCGCTCTTCCCTACTCACGTCGGCCGGCCTCTCGGCAACGACTAAGGGTAGAACCTCAGAAGCGGGCATTGCAAAGTCGTTGCCGAGAAGAAGGTCGACGCCCTCCACTGGCAGTTTCTCCACAATCCCAACATCCAATTCACGTGCCACACCATCCACCTCCAACTCCAACCGCACCAGCGGGTATGACCGAGTTGCATTAATACCCTGCACCACCACCACCCGAGCCGCATTTATAGGGTAGCCAGTCAAGTTTTTCATCAAAGTCTGGGAAGCACCTGTATCACGCAAGACCTCTACTCCATGCTTGCGCCCCGCCCACATCACGCAACCCCGTCCTCTATGGTCGCAAAAAACATCCTGAGCAGGGTTCGAGCCTCCCAGGTGCTTCTGCATTGGCTGTGCCTCAGCCTCTGACGAACTGCCCCGGGCAAACTCAGAAGGCTTCAGAGACACACCAATGTTGCAGGCCAAAGACACAGCTGCTGTAGGTGGTTTGCTAGGACAGACTCTTGCAAAGTGCCCCTTTTTATGACATTGATAACACTCTAACTCCCCTTTGGGCTTCCCTTGGTACTGGAAGGGCCCGGCCCCTTCTTAAATGGGACGGTGCTAGTCTTGTGGTCAGTCTTGGTATCATAACTCTTGTACTTGTTTGCATAAGATATATTACTAACTCGGGGGGGTGGGGCGTCACGCCCCTTGTTACCTGCCTCACTACGCTGGGCAAACCCGCACCCACGAATTAATGATAGCCGGAGGTCAGCCATCTCAGCTGCCTCCTGTAGAGTTTTTGGATTCTTTTCTTTAATAGTTAAAGTCATTTCTGCACCTGTACACTTATAAAACTGCTCGAGCAGAAACAGCTCCGTCAACTGTTCGGCCGTCTCAGCTTTCTCAGAACGTGTCCAGTTTGTAAGTGCATCTTTTAAGTCCCGGGCATGCTCAAGAAAGGTCGCCTCCCTAGTCTTTGTAACACCCCGAAACTTCAATCGATATGTTTCTGGTTGCAACTCGTATGCCCGTAGGACAGCTCTCTTCAATTCTGGGTAGTCAATGCAAGACTCTAAAGGCAGTGCATCATAAGCCTTCAGACCCTTACCCGTAAGTCTTGAGGAGACCAGAGCTGCCCACTTCTCTTCAGGCCAATTATGCTCCCTACACTTCTTCTCAAAACGATTAAAAAATTCTGTGACTTCAGTTTCACTAAATGCCGGCACCAACTTGACTAAGTGGGACAAGGACTGTTCTCTTACTTGGCCCTCACGGCCCATCCGAATCCCTGTCGACTCTGCACGAGTCTTATCTAAATCTATTTGAGCACAATATTTCTCTGAGTCGTACCTAAGCTCAGCCTCGTGCCTCCTAACCTCAATCTCATGCCTCCTAGTCTCATTCTCCTGCTTCCTAACCTCAGTCTCATGCCTCCTAGACTCATTCTCCATCTCCTGCTTCCTAGCCTCATTCTCCATTTTAGCAAGCTCGAGTTTAAATATCATCTCAGGAGACAGGCCGGAAGAGGGAGCTGCCACTACTGAAGGAGGGGGGGCAAGAACTGGGGAACCACCATACGCACCGCCCGAGGGCACTCCAATCTTCCAATGCTCATCCCTCTGTGGGAGAGTGCTAACCTCCGGCAACTGAGTGGACGGCACTGTGGGAGTCGAGTGAGAGGGGATCTGGGGAGGAACCCCCCCAAACGCCCTCTCCTCCGAAACCCCATGTCGCCCACGCAACACCCAGGAAATTAGCTCCCCCTTGGACAATCCCTCCTACATTGGATAGACCCAAAACCTTGGCTATCAGGTGCAAGCCATAAACATTCACCCCAGTCAGCCTCTCCTTCGTCACATGGTACTGCTTACTCACAAAAAGTCTAGCATCCTCCTCACTAGTTACTAACGGCACCTCCTCACTTAGCATCTCTCGCTCCTCGTCAGTACTAGGGCCCGACATACTGAAGTTCGCCAAAAAATTCTCGAGACAAAAGTGTTAAACTCCCTTATGCAAGCACTAATTACTAAATTAACTGGAGTCTCTTAAATGCTCTCCTAATTGCCTTACAAAAAAAAATATTCTTCAATATGTACGCTAAAGTACGAACAAACAAATGTTGTACAATTCTGCAAAAAAAAATATACTGTTCACAAAATCCTAAGCAAGGTCGCCATTTGTTACGACCGGGCACTCGGGTACACTAGGGCTCTTACACAGGACTCGAGTATGGCTCGCTGCCACAACGGAAACACACGATCCCAACCCCAGAGTACTGCCAGCCGAACAAAAAACGCCACTACCCTCCAGAGTTCTATCTGCTATAACGGGGTATACAAGAACTCGGTACTAGCGTTTCACACAACAGACTAATAACAAGACGGGAGTTATCTAGTCTGGTCAACAATCAAACAAAGAAGAAAGTACTACAACACTAAAGAATAGTGTTGGCCGAAGCCGAAGTAATCCACCCTTGAACTAAGAACTTAAGAAGTCCTCCACCCTCTACTTCGGATCGGCACTATTACGTTACGTTAAACAATAGTCCTCGAGCATCAAGCAAGGAATCTTCTGATAAGTTAGATGCTTCTCGAATACTCATAAGAAGTAAGTATCGGATTTTGAACAGCAATTTAATGAATAACTCACTGGTAATTAAAGGCTTTAAATTGACATAAGAAGAATTATAAGAATAAGCAATAGGATATGGCAAACATTAAGAAGAAGTACTCCGACAATGCACTGGCAATAGCCTACTAAGATTGTGCTCGTGGGCCACTAATCTCTGAAGTAGCTAAGCGTGCCACACATGAAATCAATAGTGCTTAAACAATAATATACATAAGGAGAAGCTTCAATACTATGCTGTATCTGCTGGTCGAGCAAAGTCTAGCTGGGATATCTAAGGTTAAGAGACAATGGCTGAGCAAGCGGCTCGTAGCCTAGCGAGGTCCTTAAGACTGTGCGGCCAAATTACGGTAATTGACGGGATGCTCTCTTGAGAGATCCAGATCACTAGTATCTGGTTCTCTCCTGGCGATCCTCTCAAAGTCAAGCAAATGAGATAGCACAGTGTTGGGTGGCACAGGCAAAAGCCCTCACTCGCAACACAGTGCTAAACTCCCACGGTACACAGTCAGAAAGACCACCTAGGCGTTCCACGTCTCCGTTGCAATTGTACTGGTTCAACCGCAACCTAGTACTCATAGGAAATCACAACTCAGAAACCCTATCCCAGTCTAGCATTGCCTAAACCAGCAGAAAACAGGAACATGAATAATCGCACACAGGGAAATGCATATACGAGTGCAACAAACATCAATCAATCCTATTCTAGTTAACCCTTCCAAAATAGGCTATCTAACAGGCACTTATCTCGTGAGAACTCAAGCGATAATACTTTGGCTGACTAAATCTGCACCAAAGGGGTCATGGAGGTTAAACAGGGACGAGAAGAGAAGAAGGTAGGCTGTTCAGAGAGTAGAGAAAGTTCACATCAGTCGGAAGAATATGGATAGTTGCAAGGGATATGAGAAGTCGCTTTGCCTGATGAGTTCTGAGTAAAGCATGGCGAGACCTCCCTTTTTATACTCGGCCCTCTAGTGAGCAGATCGCCAACTACTTAAGGACCGCCCACTGGCAATCATGACGTCATATTCTCTCTCAATCTGGGATCGACAAAGAACTTCCCACGCGCTGAAAGGGAGGAAGGGAGGAGGGAGGAGGGAATTAGGCCTACCGGCCCGCGTGGCGCACTCACTGATCCCCGTTACGTAATATCTCTCTCTCTCTCCTCTCATCATTACATATAAGTCCCACACACAATACTTATATCTAATGATATAAAATAGAACTCGTTGACTTAGAAGAAAACAAAATACATAATGATAATACTTATAGTACAACGGTTCACATAAACTGAGTTAGGAAACTCTACACAGACTACAGCCAAAGTTCCTGCCCTGACGATCCTAGCGAGAGTGGGGCCTGACTGGGCGTTCTGTACAGCATGCTCATACTCGACATGCGTCACATAGAGGTTAGGGTTAACGATTTCTGGCCTACCTATTTGGAACAGGGTATAGTCCATCCACTAACCTGCTTCACCCTTAGGTAAGCATTACGAATTTGTATAAGATTTACTCCACTAGACAGGTTGCCGACCAAGGCTGGTGAATCCCATCCAATATAGTACATTCATATACACAGTATCAAGTATATCTCGCAAATACACGTGAGCTACTAATTTTTGTTATACTCCCAACCGGACTCGAACCAACGACAGTCAGGACGAGTGTCAACGCTTTAATCCATCACACCATGGCGTGATAAAGGATACTTGACCTTTTCCTATTTATATTAGGGAGAAGGGAAATCCTACTTGGAGAATGTATTTCAATTGAACACAAGTCGTAGGGTCCATATTCCAGGATACTATACAGGGATTTTTAAGAGTACCCCCACACAACTCGGGTTATAGAGATTTCATTTAATTCTCGCCCAGCCAGACACGAATCATTAATATCAAGTACGAGCAGGGGTACCCGGCGTTGACCGGGTAATCACCATAATCACCATCACTACTACCACCACTACTACTACCATAATCACCATCATCAATCACTACTACCACACCGGCCTCGACCTCCCTGTGCTTCATTAAACGGCGACCTCGATTTCGGCCGCTAATTGACCTCCGATTATGGATCTGACCTCATCCGTACCCCCATTTTGGGGGGCTGCGAACAACTTTCGTTCCATACACCTTTTCGATCGGACGCCTCCTTCTGCCCAAAACGGCCCTTTTTCCGATTTCCCGCCCATTTTCTCCGTCCCTTTCACCCTGGGGAATTCTATTTTTTCACAAAACCTGCCTAGGGACTAGGTACTATGCATACCAAGTATGAACGCTCTAGCTTAAAAACTGCGGCCGCCTATAAAGAATAGACAGACAGACAGACAGACAATCGAAATTATTATATAGAAGATAGATAGATAGAAGATAGATAGATATCTCACAAATACACGTGAGCTCTCTCTCTCTCTCTCTCTCTCCCTTTCCCTTTCCGTTCGTTGCTAGAATTATATGCTTTCCATGAATAGCAATAACTTGATGTAGGTGCAGGGGTCGCCAATCTCAATATGCATGTCTCACTTAAAGAAATAGGTCGAGAGAGAGAGAGAGAGAGAGAGAGAGAGAGAGAGAGAGAGAGAGAGAGAGTACAAAGGAGTACCAAGGAAATCAAGCAACAACAGATCTAGTGACCCTTCTAGGCTGCTTGTCCTCCAAAACACTGAGGATCAAGTGTCCAAACAGTGGTTTAGAGTGGGTAAGGGAACATTGGAAAGGGAACTACTGCCCTGGAACTAATGTCCGTGGCAGGATTAGGAAGTTAGTAGGGGACAGATGGGTTAGTAACTGAGGGGGGGATAAAATAAAGTTATTCATTTACAAACGCAGTCAGTCGTGGGTTTGATGCGAGATATTTGTCTAGGCGGAGTTTAAATGAATCAACGGTGCTGCAGTCTATAACGTCTCGGGGAAGCCCATTCCACAAGTTGACAACTCGATTGAAGAAGAAATTCTTAGATTCGTGTGAGTTAAAAGATTTACCAATAATTTTGCAACCGTTTCCTCGCGTGTAATTAGATTGGTCGATAGTGAAGTACTTACTACAGTTCATATTGTCGATGCCTTTGATGATTTTGAACACTTGAATTAAGTCACCTCTTAATCTTCGCTGGGTTAAAGGAAATAGATTTAATTCTCTAAGACGCTCTTCGTATGGTTTGTTCTTTAGGCTAGGTATCATTTTGGTAACTCTACGTTGAACTCGTTCTAGCTTGTTTATATCTTTTTGGTAATAAGGGCACCAGGATTGAACGCAGTATTCCAGAAGAGGGCGGACTAAGGAATTGTAAAGGGTTAGGATAACTTCTTTGGATTTATGTTCAAATGACCTGCCTATAAAGCCAATTATTTTGTTTGCCTTCTTAACAACTTCTGAACATTGTTGACTCGGTTTTAGGTTACTCGATATTGTTACTCCCAGATCGGTTTCTCTGTTTACATTCTTAAGCTGAGTGCCATTCATCGAATAGTTTGCTTTCTCATTTAGGTATCCGATATGTAGTACTTTACATTTATCCGCATTGAAACTCATTTGCCAAATTTGGGCCCAACATGACAATTTATCTAGATTGTGTTGCATATCGTTAACTAGTTCTTTTGAGAGTACGCTATTTGCAATTTTTGTATCGTCAGCAAATTTTGAGATTGTACAGGTGAGACCCTCATCTATGTCGTTGATATAAATTAGAAAGAGAATTGGTCCTAGTACTGATCCCTGGGGCACCCCACTACTTACATTGGTCCATTTAGATGCCTTACCGTTTATGACTACTCTTTGCTTTCTGTCGCGGAGCCAATTTTCTATCCATTTCAACACACCGTCTTGTATTCCATGCGCTTTTAGTTTTAGCAGTAAACGTTTGTGGGGAACTTTGTCAAAGGCCTTTTGAAAATCAAGGTATATAATATCTACAGCTTTACTCTCATCGTAGAGGTTGAGGATATCGTGGAAGAAGTCTAAGAGGTTTGTTAAACAGGAACGTTTTTTACGAAAGCTGTGTTGAGTATCTTTAAGTAAGTTATTTGCCTCTAAGTGATTTACGAGTCTGTCTCTTATGACCGTTTCTAGCATTTTACATACAAGTGAGGTTAAGCTAATTGGACGATAGTTACTGGGTAGGGATTTGCTGCCTTTTTTTAAAATCGGTGTTACGTTGGCTAGCTTCCACTGATCAGGCATAGTCCCAGACTGCAAGGATTCATTGAATAGCAATGTCAGTGGTTTGGAGAGCTCATCCTTAGCTTCCTTTAGAACTCTAGGCGAGATTGTATCAGGTCCAGGCGTTTTATTTACCTTGAGTTTATCTAAACAATTCAATACTTCTCTTTCTGTAACGGTGATATTGCTTAGAACATCTGAATTATCAATCTGAATCGGCCATGGTGTAGGGATATCACTGAGGTCTTCGGTTGTAAAAACTGATGCAAAGAAGGTATTGAGGGCATCACTCATTTGTACTTCGTCTTTGGTGTATTCCCCATTTTCATCGACTAACGGTCCAACAGTTGAAATAACTACTTTTTTCTTTCTGATATAACTATAGAATTTTTTCGGGTTTGTTTTACTTTGATTCGCAACATGTAACTCCAGGGTCTTTTTACTTTGCTTAATTAACTTTTTGGCTTTACGTCGTAGCTCTACAAATTTCACCCGTTCTTCGTCATTTTGTGAGGATTTTAATCTATCATTAGCAAATTTTTAGCAAGCAGACAGTCTGAAATATCTTTATTCCACCATTTGGGCTTATCATTATGGCCTGGATGCCGTATTTTCGATGGTATGCAGTCTTACACTGCCTTAAGGTAAGTGGTTGTGAAACACTCCCAAGATGTATTTATGTCGTTATTGTTAGTCAGAAAGCTCCAGTCAGTTTCTTTAAGCTTTGATTTAAGTTTATGAAAATTTGCTTTCTTGAAATTAGGGACTTTCTCAATGCTGCTATTTGATTTGTTACTAGTAAACTTTAAAGTGAAAGTTATCGTACGATGGTCGCTGTTACTGAATTCATCACCAACATTCAAATTCTCTATTAATTCTTCTTTTGTTGAGAGTACAAGGTCAAGCACATTATTACCACGGGTTGGAGATTGTACAAATTGAAAAAGTGAACTCTCTTGCAAGTTAGCATAGAGATCGTGTCCAGAGTGTGAAGTAAGAATATCGCCCCATTTAGTCACGGGCAAGTTGAAATCGCCAAGAATTACGGTATCTTGTATGTTAGTTATTTCTGCAATTCGTTCATGAATTTCACTGTCAGTTTGCACTGATTGAGCTGGGGGTCTGTATACTAAAGCTAGTGTTATTTTAGTTCCTCGTTTATTATTTAATAGTACGTAAGATATGTCTATATTCGCAATTTGAGGTTTTGACATTAAGACGGGATTAAGACTTTCCTTTATAAAAGAGAGAGAGGGAGAGAGGGGAGAGAGAGAGAGAGAGAGAGAGAGAGAGAGAGAGAGAGAGAGAGATCTAGCTCTAGCTCTAGCTCTAGCTCTCTGTCAGACACTACGATCCAAGTGAGGTGTCCAAGACGTAAATCTAGTAGAGATAGCAAACCTGTAGTCTATTAACTCTCTTGATAGCGTATTTGTTAGTGCGCTGGATTTTCGTTGTGCGTATCGTAGGTTCGAGTCCTGGGAGTGCCACACATGTTCATTGATTTCATTAATTAGGTTTATTTGTAAGTTAATTTGTGGGTTGGTGATATTAGGAATGGTGATGAGTCTAGATATGGTGACCCATATGCCATATCCTCTTGTACTTCAGTAAGGGCTAGAACAATTGGGCTGTAAATTTCCACATCCATTTACTGGTAGACTGTTCCCAGTTGTAGACATTATTGGGGAGATTGTAGACACCAATCGAGCAGAGCAATACCTAGGGGAAGCCTCAGAAGCATGTGATAAGTAGTTGCCGGAACTTATGTTCCATTTTTCTGGCTTCTCTCACTGTTTCTGTTTCACCTACACAGAGAGTAATTCAGCTTGCTCTCACAAACAGCTCCTTCTCCTATCCATTTCACTACACTAAGCAAGCACAACACTCTTCTTACCAATACTGTACCCCCCCCCCCCCTAAGACAAAGAAGAAGTTAAATTTGGCACTCAAACTTTCAACTTTGGGGGAGACACTTGCTACAGGTAACTTTGCCTTTTGTATCCTTCATACACATAGACAAAAAATGATAGAAATATCAATTCGAATATGCTTTACCTCACGAGTTAATTATTGTTGGGGGTCTGGATTTATAGACTCGTCACTCGTCATTATGAATAGTGAATGAAATGGCGGTCATTACTTTTCCACGGTTTTACAACATTCTATTTCTAAAAAAGAAAATAATAATAATAATAATAATAAAAAAACAAAAATAAAGAAAAAAGAAATTAATGAATAAACAAATATATCGCCTAACGCCAGCGAAATCACAACTTTTTTAACACTTACGATGCGGGCATATTTCCGCCATATTGGGGCTCATTCAGGCACTCCTGATTGATTAGGCAAGTATCTGAATGAAATTAAATGTATTCAGCCGAAAATTACACCAAAACGAGCTTCGTAGCTCGGGCGGTTCACCCGCAGCGCTACCATAGACATTCGCTAAAATGAGCAATTCGCGCTAATGTCTCGCTATATTTGCCTTTCGCAGCACTGTATATCTTGCGAGACTCTGACTCAAAGCCCTCAGTGCCTCAGCTGCCTGGCTGAGAGAAGGACATGTGGCCTGTCGCGGTCCTGCTTCCTTGCACTCGATTCTACAGGCTTTTAGAGGCTTTAAAAGCCTGTAAATTGCTGTAAATTGCCATGGCGTTCGGGAACGTCTCCCGCAGCCAATGGGTTAATCCTGCAACGCTGTACAAGTTAAACACAGAATAGACCTCTGTGAAATAAGCTCATAATACATCTTTGGAATTTGAATGCGAACCACTCAGGTTTTGAGAAGAAAGCTATAGCTCTGTATCAACGACACCTCAACTCAGTTTTCTATTAAATTAGGACACCTGGGGAAATTCTCACAGTAACAGAGATATATTTTCAATCTACTCACTGTTATATAGAACATTTTTACCATATCTTTTAGGGTGTTATTCGTACAGAGCCATAGCCTCATGTAACTTGAGTGGTTAGAGTTCGAATCCAAGAGAGGTATTTATGAGAGTTCTTCACAGAGGTCCATTCTGTGTTCAACTTTTACAGCATCGCGGGATGGAACAAGCTATGATTTCGCTGGCGTTGGGCAATATATTTATATTGTTACGACTGGGGTTCAAATATATCAGGGCTCTTATTCATTGGACTAGTAATGGCATAAATGTTACAACGGAAAGCGCTAGCTCCAACCTCTGATGTGTATTCCCAGTGAACAAAGAACACAAATACTCTACAGAGTTCTATATGCAATAATAGGCTATCAAACTCTCAATAAATGTGCGTCTACTCTAGGCTTAATGTTATGTGAAAACAGCCTATTACTACCTATAACCGAAGGTGCTTGGTTACGGTATGCAAAGTAAGGTGGTAAGAGAAGTTACAGCTTACGTTACTTTAATCAATAAATGTCAGGCACTCCTGCATGAAAGAAAGTGCACTAAAGTCCTTCAACACTAACAAGGAATCTTCTTTAAATGTTAGATGCTATAAAGATGCTCGTATCGGAAATGGAACCCAAAAAGGCAAGCAGCGGAACAATGCTCGTGCAGGCTATGCACACAAAAAGGCAGAATATATAATGCCGTCGGAGCCAAGAATATCCTAAACACTACAACAATAATAATAATCGCCACGACAATGCAGTATTCCTATCAACAAAAAGAGCCTAAGTCGTTTGTGTCTCAATACATCAAACTAGGCTGCGAAATGCTTGTGTAATGATAAATGGGTATGCATAAAAAGAGTACTTGGTTTAATATACTTAATGTCTACTATGATTGATAAAGTCTAGCTAGAGTCAATGATACGAGATACTGGTGCGCATGGCATGCCGCATAGCCTAGTGCAAATCTCAAGTCTGTGCGTCAAATATTACGTTATAGGGAAGGGTAGCTCTCTTGAGAAACCTTAATACCGAAGTATTAAGCATTCTCCTGGCGTACCTCAAAGACAAACAACGAGCTTAGAACAGTGCAGAATGGTATAGGCAAAAAGCCCTCATTCGTGCATGCTCTACTCTCAATGGCACACAGACTAGAATTTACTCAATCAACTCCAGTTCTCAGGTATGTCGTGCAGCTTTTAACTAAAGCCAGCACTCATAGGAAACAATACCTTATAATATCAGACTCCTAGTCTAGCATTATCTAATCTAGCAGAACACTAATAATTCTAGGAAGCGGTACTAAACAATATGAATGCCAACCAATGCTTCGTGATCCACTTATCTTAACACTAACATACATGGGTTACATCAGACCTTAACGCACAATACAACTGGCCAGCATGAAGCTGATTTTGCAGAGTTAACCAGAGGGGATATAATGTTAATAAAAAGGTGGTGAAAGATATGGAAAATGAGAGAGATAGGCAGAGGAAAAGATTCTCAGGTGCGAAGCGGGGACAGATAGCAAGGGAAAAAAGATGGGTGCGTTCTAGAAACCAGATCTGAGGGAGAGAGTGGCGAGGAACTGTATATATACTCGCACCAGCTCGAGCCGCGTGGGAAAAAAGCGGTTACAAGTCCTCTAGCCACTAACAGAGCTAACAGCATGGGAAGAACCTCTCTCAACCAACCGCCACGAGGCAGCCAGCCGTGACGTCATCGAGCGGGACAAAAACACTGCGCGCTCCCTCTCACTCTGTTCTACTCTCTCTCTCTCTCTCCCAGATCCCATCATTACTAGTTAATGATAAAACATATACTTTACAATTAAATATATAAAGCCTTGACATGGGTGAAAACAAAGAGCCTTTCTGGACTGTGTGACGCATGTCGAGTATGAGCATGCTGTACAGAACGCCCAGTCAGGCCCCACTCTCGCTAGGATCGTCAGGGCAGGAACTTTGGCTGTAGTCTGTGTAGAGTTTCCTAACTTAGTTTATGTGAGCCGTTGTACTATAAGTATTATAAATATGTATTTTGTTTTCATCTGAGTCAACGAGTTCTATTTTATATCATTAGTTATAAGTGTTGTGTGTGGGACTTATTTGTAATGATGAGAGGAGAGAGAGAGAGATTACGGGGGCCAGTGAGTGCGCCATGCGGCAGGTAGGCCTAATTCCCTCCTCCCTCCTCCCTCCTCCCCCTCAGTTCGTGGGAAATCCTTTGTCGATCCCAGATTGAGAGAGAATATTACGTAATGATTGCTAGTGGGCGGTCCTTAGTAGTTGGCGATATGCTCACTAGAGGGCCGAGTATAAAAAAGGGAGGTCTCGCCGCATTTTCCTCAGAACTCATAAGGCAGAGCGACTTCTCATATCCCTTGCAACTATATATATTCTTCCGACTGATGTGAACTTTCCCTACCCTCTGTACCGCCTACCTTCTTCTTTTCCCGAACCCTTTTTTAACCTCAATGACCCCTTTGGTGCAGATTTAGTCAGCCAAAGTATTGTCGCTTGAGTTCTCACGAGATATATGCCTATTAGATAGCCTATTTTGGAAGGGATAACTAGAATAGGATTGATTAATGTTTGTTGCACTCGTATATGCATTTCCCTGTGTATGATTATTCATGTTCCTGTTTTCTGCTGATCTAGGTGATGCTAGACTGGGATAAGGCTACTAGAGTTGTGATTCCCGATGTGTATTAGGTTTTGTTGAACCTGTACAATCGCAACGGAGACTTGGAAAGCCTAGGTGGTCTTTCTGACTGTGTACCTTGTGAGTTTAGCACTGTGTTGCGAGTGAGGGCTTTTGCCTCTGCCACCCAGCACTGTGCTAACTCGTTTGCTTGACTTTGAGAGGATCGCCAGGAGAGAACCAGATACTAGTGATCTGGATCTCTCAAGAGAGCATCCCGTCAATTAACGTAATTTGGCCGGACAGCCTTAAGGACCTCGCTAGGCTACGAGCCGCTTGCTCAGCCATTGTTTCCTAGCCTACTACATCCCAGCTAGACTTTGCTCGGTCAGCAGATACAGCATAGTATTGAAGCTTTCCTTATGTATGTTATTGTTTATGCACTATTGATTTCATGTGTGGTACGCATAAGCTACTTTAGAGATTAGTGGCCCCCGAGCACAATCCTAGTAGGCTATGGCCAGTGCATTGTCGGAGTACTTCTTTTATATGTTTGCCATTTACTACTGTCTATTCTTATAATTCTTCTTATGTCAATTTAAAGCCTTTAATATTAGTTAATTGCCAGTGTGTTGCTTATTGAATTGCTGTTCAAAATCCGATACTTACTTCTTACGAGTATCCGAGAAGCATCTAACTTTATCAGAAGATTCCTTGCTCGATGCTCGAGGACTATTGTTTAACGTAACGTAATAGTGCCGATCCGAAGTAGAGGGTGGAGGACTTCTTAAGTTCTTAGTCAAGGGTGGATTACTTCGGCTTCGGCCAACACTATTCTTTGGTGTTGTTGTATTTACTTCTTTGTTTGATTGTTGACCAGACTAGATAACTCCCGTCTTTTTATTAGTCTGTTGTGAAACGCTAGTACCGAGTTCTTGTATACCCCGTTATAGCAGATAGAACTCTGGAGGGTATTGGTGTTTTTTTGTTCGGCTGGCAGTACTCTGGGGTTGGGATCGTGTGTTTCCGTTGTGGCAGCGAGCCATACTCGAGTCCTGTTTGAGAGCCCTAGTGTACCCGTGCCCGGTCGTAACAAATGGCGACCTTGCTTAGGATTTTGTGAACAGTATAAATTTTTGCAGAGTTGTACAACATTTGTTTGTTTGTACTTTAGCGTGCATATTGAAGAATATTTTTTTTTGTATGGCAATTAGTAGAGCATTTAAGAGACTCCAGGTAATTTAGTAATTAGTGCGTGCATAAGGAGGTTTAACACTTTTGTCTCGAGAATTTTTTTGTGGACTTCAGTATGTCGTGCCCTAGCACTGACGAGGAGCGAGAGATGCCATTTGAAGAGGTGCCGTTAGTAATCAGTGAGGAGGATGCTAGAGTTTTTGTGAGTAAGCGGTACCACGTGACGGAGGAGAGGCTGACTGGGGTGGATATTTATGGCTTGCACCTGATAGCCAAGGTTTTGGGCCTATCCAATGTAATAGGGATGTCCAAGAGGGAGCTGATTTCCTGGGTGTTGCGTGGGCGATATGGGGTTTCGGAGGAGAGGGCGTTTGGGGGGGGTTCCTCCCCAGATCCCCTCTCACTCGACTCCCACAGTGCCGTCCACTCAGTTGCCGGAGGTTAGCACTCTCCCACAGAGGGATGAGAATTGGCAGATTGGAGTGCCCTCGGGCGGTGCACATGGTGGTTCCCCAGTTTTTGCCCCCCCTCCTTCAGTAGTGGCAGCTCCCTCTTCCTGCCTGTCTCCAGATATGATATTGTTACGACCGGGCACTCGGGTACACTAGGGCTCTTACACAGGACTCGAGTATGGCTCGCTGCCACAACGGAAACACACGATCCCAACCCCAGAGTACTGCCAGCCGAACAAAAAACGCCACTACACTCCAGAGTTCTATCTGCTATAACGGGGTATACAAGAACTCGGTACTAGCGTTTCACACAACAGACTAATAACTAGACGGGAGTTATCTAGTCTGGTCAACAATCAAACAAAGAAGAAAGTACTACAACACTAAAGAATAGTGTTGGCCGAAGCCGAAGTAATCCACCCTTGAACTAAGAACTTAAGAAGTCCTCCACCCTCTACTTCGGATCGGCACTATTACGTTACGTTAAACAATAGTCCTCGAGCATCAAGCAAGGAATCTTCTGATAAGTTAGATGCTTCTCGAATACTCATAAGAAGTAAGTATCGGATTTTGAACAGCAATTTAATGAATAACTCACTGGTAATTAAAGGCTTTAAATTGACATAAGAAGAATTATAAGAATAAGCAATAGGATATGGCAAACATTAAGAAGTACTCCGACAATGCACTGGCAATAGCCTACTAAGATTGTGCTCGTGGGCCACTAATCTCTGAAGTAGCTAAGCGTGCCACACATGAAATCAATAGTGCATAAACAATAATATACATAAGGAGAAGCTTCAATACTATGCTGTATCTGCTGGTCGAGCAAAGTCTAGCTGGGATACATAAGGTTAAGAGACAATGGCTGAGCAAGCGGCTCGTAGCCTAGCGAGGTCCTTAAGACTGTGCGGCCAAATTACGTTAATTGACGGGATGCTCTCTTGAGAGATCCAGATCACTAGTATCTGGTTCTCTCCTGGCGATCCTCTCAAAGTCAAGCAAATGAGATAGCACAGTGTTGGGTGGCAGAGGCAAAAGCCCTCACTCGCAACACAGTGCTAAACTCCCACGGTACACAGTCAGAAAGACCACCTAGGCGTTCCACGTCTCCGTTGCAATTGTACTGGTTCAACCGCAACCTAGTACTCATAGGAAATCACAACTCAGAAACCCTATCCCAGTCTAGCATTGCCTAAACCAGCAGAAAACAGGAACATGAATAATCGCACACAGGGAAATGCATATACGAGTGCAACAAACATCAATCAATCCTATTCTAGTTAACCCTTCCAAAAATAGGCTATCTAACAGGCACTTATCTCGTGAGAACTCAAGCGATAATACTTTGGCTGACTAAATCTGCACCAAAGGGGTCATTGGTTAAAAAGGGACGAGAAGAGAAGAAGATAGGCTGTTCAGAGAGTAGAGAAAGTTCACATCAGTCGGAAGAATATGGATAGTTGCAAGGGATATGAGAAGTCGCTCTGCCTGATGAGTTCTAAGGGACAATGCGGCTAGACTTCCCTTTTTATACTCGGCCCTCTAGTGAGCATATCACCAACTACTAAGGACCGCCCACTAGCAATCATTACGTAATATTCTCTCTCAATCTGGGATCGACAAAGGATTTCCCACGCACTGAGAGGGAGGAGGGAGGAGGGAGGAGGGAATTAGGCCTACCTGCCCGCGTGGCGCACTCACTGGTCCCCGTTACATACTCTCTCTCTCCTCTCATCATTACAAATAAGTCCCACACACAACACTTATAACTAATGATATAAAATAGAACTCGTTGACTCAGATGAAAACAAAATACATATTTATAATACTTATAGTACAACGGCTCACATAAACTAAGTTAGGAAACTCTACACAGACTACAGCCAAAGTTCCTGCCCTGACGATCCTAGCGAGAGTGGGGCCTGACTGGGCGTTCTGTACAGCATGCTCATACTCGACATGCGTCACACCTCCCCCAAGATTTTACTTGCTCAACCCTGAGCTAAAATCTGATATACAGAACCCCATCAAACCCCTCACACCCAGCGACCGCATGGCACTAAAACAACGCTGAGTTTATCACTAAAACACATCTTATAAAAAAAAATTCACATTTCATAACTCCTCCCAACAATAGTAAAAGACATAATATCATGCTCCCAGAGCGAGCTTACAGCAGCTCAGCCGTTTGATAGTTCGTGGACTACTCAAACTCTATAGGCTATGACAAACTTATACATTTATCTATATCAAAAAGAAAGAGTTTTTATATGATTTTTATATTTTAATGTTTTTTTCCGGCTGCACTATAAGGGCAGCCTATTTTCTTCTATACCAAACGCTCAACTCCTGCTTTACGACCCAATACGCTGGGCTACAACCGCGAGCCAACAAGCACCAAGCGCAAAATACTATTCAAACTAAAGCAGGAGGCTACCCGTGTGTCAATCTACCCAGGATCATATACCCTTAGAACGACCATCTGCAACCACGTTGTCACAACCGGCAATATGGCGTATGTCCAGGTTATATACCAATAACCTTAGTGACCACCTGGTCAGCCTCATATTCCGATTGTGAAACTGGTCCAAGATCTTGAGAGGGTGATGATCTGGGTAAACTACAACGACCGGACCATAGGCTGGAACATAGACCTCGAAATGCCCCAGCGCATCATCGTCCTTTTCACTTTCATTCATCAGGTTCTGAAACGTTGCTAGTGCATTCTTAAGTCCGTCAGGCATAACATTGCACTGGTAGGTACTCCCGTCCACAACAAAACCACATACCTCTTTAGCACGCTCGGACAAAGTTACAGGCAACGACCACTCACGACATTCCTTATCCCTCAGACCCTTCGTCCACACGTAATCCAGCTCTGCTTGCACCATAGGCTGTCGAGCAGGATTTATACGGTAGGGAATTAAACTGAGCCTTGCACTATCTCCAGCCTGCATGTCGGATTCTACCCCGTACATCAGGCCTGGAGAAGCAACAAACATGCGAAAGTACTGCCATAGCCTAGTAAATAACTGCCTTGCACTGTCTCCACGAACAACATGCCTAGTGCCCTCCCACAACCCAGCCGAGACCGCAGCTTCTAACCTGTAGTCTCCCTCCTTCTCCACCTTCGTCCCTAGAACAGCCAGATCATGAGAGGGACAATCAGTACCACCCGTGCAGTCACTCCCACAGTTCATTATTGCTAAGGCTTCCCCGCCGATACCGTACATGCGCACCCCCGCATTCCTTGTGACGACATCTGCCTGCGCAGCATCACCGCTTTCAGCGACATGGCCAGATACAGTCGGTCTATGGTAGGGCTGTTGCATTAGACTAGAGCAGCATTGGGAGGCTATGCGATGACCGGGCACTGCGATACCACAGCCGACCTTACCAATCTGCTCAATGTCCTCCTTTTGACCACCACCCTTGGCAGCCATGGGTCGACCCTGACCTGGCAACCATGCCAAAGCCTCGTCGCCCACCTTAAACCACCGAAACAACGAGGCTAACGGTCTTTCAACAGTCACGTGACCTGCCCGTGGAACATCTTGCACCGCCCGAGTTGTGAGACTCAGGGGCTCGGCACAACCAGTGGGGTATGAACCGAGCTGGTGCTGGAGTGCTGCACACTGCTGCTCAGGCAGGTGCTCTAGCGCTTCCACAGCCACCAGACTCGTGTCCCCCGCCCACGGCTCCGCCGAGACATAACAATCCCTTCTCTTCTCCACCTGTGCTCTACTACCCCCCTCTCCTTCTCCACCTTGGCCGCGGCAGACCAACGCAGGGACAGCAGGATGCTCAGGTGGTTGCCTCACAAACTCCTCCAACAGGTTCACATGACATGCTTCCCCGTCCTCGTGTTTGATCTCGACAGCACCATTACCACACTTCTGAACTTCCGGATCCTCCAACTGCAGTTTACAAATATCTGAGGGAACCAACCTGTCTAGATGCTTCCGAAGCAACCCAAGTCCTTCCCCAATATCAAACTGAGCAACCCTTTTTTCTCTCCGTGTGCAACGTTGCTGCCCCGGAGTCTCTTCCGGCCCTACCTCCTCACTAGCTGTGACAGGTCCTGGGGCCTCTCCAGACTCTAACATAGGTGCCAATACTGAATCACCCAGGAGAGCCGCCGAGTCAAAACTCTTAAAACCAACTCCAGCTTTAGCCTCCTCCTGTTGATCGTTCCTCTGCTGGTCTGAAGACGGAGGACTAGGCTGTGACACTTTAGCTGCCCGAGCTCGGGTGACAACACACGCCATGGGTTGTGTCTGGCACCGCTCGACCCACTCTTGCTCTTCCCCACTCACGTCGGCCGGCCTCTCGGCAACGACTAAGGGTAGAACCTCAGAAGCGGGCATTGCAAAGTCGTTGCCGAGAAGAAGGTCGACGCCCTCCACTGGCAGTTTCTCCACAATCCCGACATCCAATTCACGTGCCACACCATCCACCTCCAACTCCAACCGCACCAGCGGGTATGACCGAGTTGCATTAATACCCTGCACCACTACCACCCGAGCCGCATTTATAGGGTAGCCAGTCAAGTTATTCATCAGAGTCTGGGAAGCACCTGTATCACGCAAGACCTCTACTCCATGCTTGCGCCCCGCCCACATCACGCAACCCCGCCCTCCATGGTCGCAAAAAGCATCCTGAGCAGGGTTCGAGCCTCCCAGGTGCTTCTGCATTGGCTGTGCCTCAGCCTCTGACGAACTGCCCCGGGCAAACTCAGAAGACTTCGGAGACACACCAATGTTGCAGGCCAAAGACACAGCTGCTGTAGGTGGTTTGCTAGGACAGACTCTTGCAAAGTGCCCCTTTTCATGACAATGATAACACTCCAACTCCCCTCTGGGCTTCCCTTGGTACTGGGAAGGGCCCGGCCCCTTCTTAAATGGGACGGTGCTAGTCTTGTGGTCAGTCTTGGTATCATAGCTCTTGTACTTGTTTGCATAATGTATATCACTAACTCGGGGGGGTGGGGCGTCACGCCCCTTGTTACCTGCCTCACTACGCTGGGCAGACCCGCACCCACGAATTAGTGATAGCCGGAGGTCAGCCATCTCAGCTGCCTCCTGTAGAGTTTTAGGGTTCTTTTCTTTAATAGTTAAAGTCATATCTGCACCAGTACACTTATAAAACTGCTCGAGCAGAAACAGCTCAGTCAACTGTTCGGCCGTCTCAGCTTTCTCAGAACGTGTCCAGTTAGCAAGTGCATCTTTTAAGTCCCGGGCATGTTCAAGAAAGGTCGCCTCCCTAGTCTTTGTAACACCCCGAAACTTCAATCGATATGTTTCTGGTTGCAACTCGTATGCCCGTAGGACAGCTCTCTTCAATTCTGGGAAGTCAATGCAAGACTCTAAAGGCAGTGCATCATAAGCCTTCAGACCCTTACCCGTAAGTCTTGAGGAGACCAGAGCTGCCCACTTCTCTTCAGGCCAATTATGCTCCCTACACTTCTTCTCAAAACGATTAAAAAATTCTGTGACTTCAGTTTCACTAAATGCCGGCACCAACTTGACTAAGTGGGACAAGGACTGTTCTCTTACTTGGCCCTCACGGCCCATCCGAATCCCTGTCGACTCTGCACGAGTCTTATCTAAATCTATTTGAGCACAATATTTCTCTGAGTCGTACCTAAGCTCAGCCTCGTGCCTCCTAACCTCAATCTCATGCCTCCTAGTCTCATTCTCCTGCTTCCTAACCTCATTCTCCTGCTTCCTAGACTCAGCCTCAATTTTAGCAAGCTCAAGTCTAAATATCATATCTGGAGACAGGCAGGAAGAGGGAGCTGCCACTACTGAAGGAGGGGGGGCAAGAACTGGGGAACCACCATACGCACCGCCCGAGGGCACTCCAATCTTCCAATTCTCATCCCTCTGTGGGAGGGTGCTAACCTCCGGTACTTGAGTGGACGGCACTGTGGGAGTCGAGTGAGAGGGGATCTGGGGAGGAACCCCCCCAAACGCCCTCTCCTCCGAAACCCCATGTCGCCCACGCAACACCCAGGAAATCAGCTCCCCCTTGGACATCCCTCCTACATTGGATAGACCCAAAACCTTGGCTATCAGGTGCAAGCCATAAACATTCACCCCAGTCAGCCTCTCCTCCGTCACATGGTACTGCTTACTCACAAAAAGTCTAGCATCCTCCTCACTAGTTACTAACGGCACCTCCTCAAATGGCATCTCTCGCTCCTCGTCAATACTAGGGCACGACATACTGAAGTTCACAAAAAATTCTCGAGACAAAAGTGTTAAACTCCCTTATGTAAGCACTAATTACTAAATTAACTGGAGTCTCTTAAATGCTCTCCTAATTGCCTTACAAAAAAAATATTCTTCAATATGTACGCTAAAGTACGAACAAACAAATGTTGTACAACTCTGCAAAAAATTATACTGTTCACAAAATCCTGGCGAGGTCGCCATTTGTTACGACCGGGCACTCGGGTACACTAGGGCTCTTACACAGGACTCGAGTATGGCTCGCTGCCACAACGGAAACACACGATCCCAACCCCAGAGTACTGCCAGCCGAACAAAAAACGCCACTACACTCCAGAGTTCTATCTGCTATAACGGGGTATACAAGAACTCGGTACTAGCGTTTCACACAACAGACTAATAACTAGACGGGAGTTATCTAGTCTGGTCAACAATCAAACAAAGAAGAAAGTACTACAACACTAAAGAATAGTGTTGGCCGAAGCCGAAGTAATCCACCCTTGAACTAAGAACTTAAGAAGTCCTCCACCCTCTACTTCGGATCGGCACTATTACGTTACGTTAAACAATAGTCCTCGAGCATCAAGCAAGGAATCTTCTGATAAGTTAGATGCTTCTCGAATACTCATAAGAAGTAAGTATCGGATTTTGAACAGCAATTTAATGAATAACTCACTGGTAATTAAAGGCTTTAAATTGACATAAGAAGAATTATAAGAATAAGCAATAGGATATGGCAAACATTAAGAAGTACTCCGACAATGCACTGGCAATAGCCTACTAAGATTGTGCTCGTGGGCCACTAATCTCTGAAGTAGCTAAGCGTGCCACACATGAAATCAATAGTGCATAAACAATAATATACATAAGGAGAAGCTTCAATACTATGCTGTATCTGCTGGTCGAGCAAAGTCTAGCTGGGATACATAAGGTTAAGAGACAATGGCTGAGCAAGCGGCTCGTAGCCTAGCGAGGTCCTTAAGACTGTGCGGCCAAATTACGTTAATTGACGGGATGCTCTCTTGAGAGATCCAGATCACTAGTATCTGGTTCTCTCCTGGCGATCCTCTCAAAGTCAAGCAAATGAGATAGCACAGTGTTGGGTGGCAGAGGCAAAAGCCCTCACTCGCAACACAGTGCTAAACTCCCACGGTACACAGTCAGAAAGACCACCTAGGCGTTCCACGTCTCCGTTGCAATTGTACTGGTTCAACCGCAACCTAGTACTCATAGGAAATCACAACTCAGAAACCCTATCCCAGTCTAGCATTGCCTAAACCAGCAGAAAACAGGAACATGAATAATCGCACACAGGGAAATGCATATACGAGTGCAACAAACATCAATCAATCCTATTCTAGTTAACCCTTCCAAAAATAGGCTATCTAACAGGCACTTATCTCGTGAGAACTCAAGCGATAATACTTTGGCTGACTAAATCTGCACCAAAGGGGTCATTGGTTAAAAAGGGACGAGAAGAGAAGAAGATAGGCTGTTCAGAGAGTAGAGAAAGTTCACATCAGTCGGAAGAATATGGATAGTTGCAAGGGATATGAGAAGTCGCTCTGCCTGATGAGTTCTAAGGGACAATGCGGCTAGACTTCCCTTTTTATACTCGGCCCTCTAGTGAGCATATCACCAACTACTAAGGACCGCCCACTAGCAATCATTACGTAATATTCTCTTTCAATCTGGGATCGACAAAGGATTTCCCACGCACTGAGAGGGAGGAGGGAGGAGGGAGGAGGGAATTAGGCCTACCTGCCCGCGTGGCGCACTCACTGGTCCCCGTTACATACTCTCTCTCTCCTCTCATCATTACAAATAAGTCCCACACACAACACTTATAACTAATGATATAAAATAGAACTCGTTGACTCAGATGAAAACAAAATACATATTTATAATACTTATAGTACAACGGCTCACATAAACTAAGTTAGGAAACTCTACACAGACTACAGCCAAAGTTCCTGCCCTGACGATCCTAGCGAGAGTGGGGCCTGACTGGGCGTTCTGTACAGCATGCTCATACTCGACATGCGTCACACCTCCCCCAAGATTTTACTTGCTCAACCCTGAGCTAAAATCTGATATACAGAACCCCATCAAACCCCTCACACCCAGCGACCGCATGGCACTAAAACAACGCTGAGTTTATCACTAAAACACATCTTATAAAAAAAAATTCACATTTCATAACTCCTCCCAACAATAGTAAAAGACATAATATCATGCTCCCAGAGCGAGCTTACAGCAG
>JBAKBP010032558.1:0-23007 GCA_037953745.1 Lithodes maja
CTGTTTTAAGACGTTTATCCCCATTCGGGTGTCAATATTTTCCTGGCGAGCGAAGCGAGCCAGTATATATATATACATTATACAGTATATTTGTTTTGATAGCAAGCTAAATTTGTACATTTTTAGATAGAACAATTTAGGATTTTCTCCACACAATGCTGGCTCGCTATTGCTCGCCAAGAAGAAATCGACACAGCTCGATGGGGATGAACGTCTTAAAACAGTTGGCTGAATGGGGCCGAATGGATACAAGCCAGGGAAAGAGAGAAAAGGAGAGAAAGATAAAAAACCCGGTGAGCCTCCCGAGTTTAATTATGTATCTATGAGTGGTACCAAGTGGCTCCTCCTCCTCGGCTCTCGCCTCCATTATTCGCCTCCTCTATTACATTTTATATTGTTTTACGCCACTCTTTTATTCATTTTATATTGTTTTACGCCACTCTTTTTATTCATTTTATATTGTTTACGCCACTCTTTTTATTCATTTTATATTGTTTTATGCCAATCTTTTTATTAATTTTATATTGTTTTACGCCAATCTTTTTATTCATTTTATATTGTTTTATGCCAATATTTTTATAATTTTATATTGTTTTACGCCACTCTTTTTATTAATTTTTATTGTTTTACGCCACTCTTTTTATTCATTTTATATTGTTTTATGCCAATCTTTTATTAATTTTATATTGTTTTACGCCAATCTTTTTATTCATTTTATATGTGTTTTATGCCAATCTTTTTATTCATTTATATTGTTTTACGCCACTCTTTTTATTCATTTTTATTGTTTTACGCCACTCTTTTTATTCATTTTATATTGTTTTATGCCAATCTTTTTATTAATTTTATATTGTTTTACGCCAATCTTTTTATTCATTTTATATTGTTTTATGCCAATCTTTTTATTAATTTTATATTGTTTTACGCCAATCTTTTTATTCATTTTATATTGTTTTATGCCAATCTTTTATTAATTTTATATTGTTTTACGCCACTCTTTTTATTCATTTTTTATTGTTTTACGCCACTCTTTTTATTCATTTTATATTGTTTTATGCCAATCTTTTTATTAATGTTATATTGTTTAACGCCAATCTTTTTATTCATTTTATATTGTTTTATGCCAATCTTTTTATTAATTTTATATTGTTTTACGCCACTCTTTTTATTCATTTTATATTGTTTTACGCCACTCTTTTTATTCATTTTATGTTGTTTTATGCCAATCTTTTTATTAATGTTATATTGTTTTATGCCACTCTTTTTATTAATTTTATATTTGTTTTACGCCAATTTTTGTATTAATTTTATATTGTTTTACGCCAATCTTTTTATTAATTTTATATTACTTTCCTACGCTTTCCTCGAATGTTCTCACCTAACTTCAAAATACTGTTTATACATTATGTTTTCATCTTATTTTTTATAGAATGTCGTCATTTGTGTTGTTATTTCTACCTCAATAGTACAAGCTCCTTCATTGTCTGTAAACATTAATTATTATTTGCACTGATTTTAATCATTCTTGCAACGCTAATAAATACCTATCGTTATTAAGTGTCCACTCGCTTCCTCTTATGTACTTCATGTCTTGACTGGTAGAGAAGGTGTAAGACAAAAACAAAGGTGCATATGTCGCACAACAAATTAAGTTGTTGGAATACTGCCATTCACATGCCACAGTGAATTTGAGGCGTACTGTTGACTTCCGTAAGGTAATGGAATACGTATATCACTATTCCAATCCACAAAGTTTTTCCTATCGATACATTAAGGGGAGGCAGACCGTTTATCTGGACCCCCTTTTCCCTAATGTTTAGGCCCACTAGGTTTTAGATTATAAGACGTTAGGCCCATTAGTTTGGCGATTTTAACACCGTTCGCCCTATTTCATTGTCAATTTTAAGACCTTTCGTGCCATTTAGGTGTCGATTTTTTCCTGGCGAGCGAAAGCGAGCCTGCAATTTTAAGATGTACCGACCTTCAGCCGGAAATTTTTCAACCGAAAAATGTACACATTTATTTTGAAGGGGGGTCTAGGGGGTGTTTATCTAAGCTTGATGGAGGTCTAGGGAGGAAACTAAAAAAATATATGAATACATGATTAATTGACCAAAACAAAACGTCCAGTCTCCCATTAAGAACGAACCCTCAAATTCTGCATAACAAGTACCGTTATGGAACTGTATTCACCCAGCTCCATCTCCGTTACTCTGACAACTTCTGTCAGCTTTCTAAGTTTGTATTGCTTTCAGTCTGGATAGAAAAATTATAACTTAATCACACACACACACACACACACATATAATCTCTCTCTCTCTCTCTCTCTCTCTCTCTCTCTCTCTCTCTCTCTCTCTCTCTCTCTCTCTCTCTCTCTTAAATATTCGTTTACCTAGAAAAACTGAATACATATTTTTGCGTTATTTGTGTTGTATTGGAATAGAGCTTCATTTGATACCATGTCAGTAACAGAAGCAATAACCCTGGATTGGATGGTAATTTGAGAGAGCAGAGAGAGAGAGAGAGAGAGAGAGAGAGAGAAAGAGATTTACATAGATACACTGGCCACACAGATCGTATGAACCTTGCGAGGTGGCCAGGACTTAATTCTAATAGAGATAGCAACCCTAAGAGAAAGTAGAAGAAAGGATAGCAAAAGATGAAGGCTCTCTCCCCACCCTCCACTCCCTCCGGCAGTTGGCCGTACATGAAAACAGTTAGAAATGAATAACCTAGCAGGGCTAGGAAATCGCCTGAAGGAATTTATAATATAGTTAGAAATGGAAAGGGAAAGCCATTGTTATGACTGAGGTTTAAATATATCAGGGCTCTTATTCATTGACTAGTAATGGCATAAATGCTACAACGGAAAGCGCTAGATCCAACCTCTGATATATATTCCCAGTGAACAAAGAACACAAATACTCTCCAGAGTTCTATATGCAATAATAGGGTTATTAAACTCTCAATAAATGTGCGTCTACTCTAGGCTTAATGTTATGTGAAAACAGCCTATTACTACCTATAACCGAAGGTGCTTGGTTATGGTATGCAAAGTAAGGTGGTAAGAGAAGTTACAGCTTACGTTACTTTAATCAATAAATGTCAGGCACTCCTGCATGAAAGAAAGTGCACTAAAGTCCTTCAACACCAACAAGGAATCTTCTTTAAATGTTAGATGCTATCAAGATGCTCGAATCGGAAATGGAACCAAAAAGGCAGGGAGCGGAACAATGCTCGTGCAGGCTATGCACACAAAAAGGCAGGAGATATAATGCAGTCGGAGCAAGAATATCCTAAACACTACATCAATAATAATCGCCACGACAATGCAGTATTCCTATCAACAAAAAGAGCCTAAGTCGTTTGTGTCTCAATACATCAAACTAGGCTGCGAAATGCTTGTGTAATCATAAACGGGATGCATAAAAAGAGTAATTGGTTTAATATACTTAATGTCTACTGTGACTGATAAAGTCTAGCTAGATGTCAATGATACGAGATACTGGTGCGCATGGCATGCCGCTTAGCCTAGTGCAAATCTCAAGTCTGTGCGTCAAGTATTACGTTAGAGTGAAGGGTAGCTCTCTTGAGAAACCTTAATACCGAAGTATTAAGCGTTCTCCTGGCGTACCTCAAAGACAAACATCCGAGCCTAGAACAGTACAGAATGGTATAGGCAAAAAGGCCCTCATTCGTGCATGCTCTACCCTCAATGGCACACAGACTAGAATTTACCCAATCAACTCCATTTCTCAGGTATGTCGTGCAGCTTTTACCTAAAGCCAGCACCCATCGGAAACAATACCTTATAGTATCAGACTCCTAGTCTAGCATTATCTAATCCAGCAGAACACTAATAATTACAGGAAGCAGTACTGAACAATATGAATGCCAACCAATGCTTCGTGATCAACTTATCTTAACAACTAAACATACATGGGTTATATAAGACCTTAAACGCACAGTACACCTGGCCAGCATTAAGCTGATTATGCAGAGTTAACCAGAGGGGGTATAATATTAATAAAAGGTGGTGAAAGATATGGAAAAATAGAGAGATAGGCAGAGGAAAAGGTTCTCAGGTGCAGCTAGGGGACAGGTATTCAAAGGGATAAGAGGAGGCATTCTAGAACCAGATCTGAGGAGAGAGTAGCGAGAGAGCTGTATATATACTAGCACTAGTTCGAACCGCGTAGGAAAAGCGGTAACAAGTCCTCTAGCCAATGCTAAAGAAGCTAGCCAAACATGACGTCACCAAGCATGGTAAAAAACTCCTCCAACGAATCCCCACGAGGCCAGCCAGCTATGACGTCATCGAGTATAGCAAAACACTGCGTGCCTCCCCACACTCTGTTCTACTCTCTCTCAAATCCTATCATTACTACTTAATGATAACATATACTTTGCAATTAAATATATAAAGCCTTGACATGGGTGGAAAACAAAGAGCCTTCTGGATGCCCATGACACGAGCTTTCATATGAAATAAAGCACACAACAATACACCAACTGTCGCCACATCCACTGCCCTGGCGATCCTAGCGAGTCACTGTAGGGACAAGCCCATGCGGTTCTAACGGAGTGGTTAACGTCACACCACCCCCAAGATTTTTCTCAGAAGCCCAAGGCTCACAAAAATCTGATTGTTAGAACCCATGCTATATCTCTACTTCCCATCACCCAGCGGCAGTAAAATATCTGGCACATTTCTCAACAAAACATTTTACAAAATTATAACCCTCCCCAACACAATTGGTTAAATCATATGTAGATATGCTCCTCAAGAGCGAGCTTCTCTAGCCCAGCATTCTGAGAGGAGTGCAACTCAGAATTACTGCTATAACATACTGAAAAAATTCAACTATCAAAGAAAGAGTTTTTTATTTGATTTTTTGTTTTTAATTTGTTTATTTCGGCTGCACTATAGGGCAAGCTAGTTTTTTCTTCTATACCAAACGCTCAACTCCTGCTTTACGACCCAATACGCTGGGCTACAACCGCGAGCCAACAAGCACCAAGCGCAAAATACTATTCAAACTAAAGCAGGAGGCTACCCGTGTGTCAATCTACCCAGGATCATATACCCTTGAAAGACAATCTGCAACCACGTTGTCACAACCGGCAATATGGCGTATTGTCCAGGTTATATACCAATAACCTTAGTGACTACCTGGTCAGCCTCAATATTCAGATTGTGAAACTGTCCAAGAACTTGAGAGGGTGATGATCTGTGTAAACTACAATGACTGGACCATAGGCTGGAACATAGACCTCGAAATGCCCCAGTGCAAGCCAACTGCCAGCAGCTCCCTCTCGACAACAGAGCAGCTTCCCTGGGCTGAATTGAACTTCTCCGAGCAGAAACTAACAGGATGTTCCAGCCCATCATCGTCCTTTTTCCATAAGGACGGCACCAGCCCCCACACCACTAGCATCCGTTGCTAGTTGGAAAGGTAGGCTAAAGTCAGGGGCCCTGAGGATCGGGTGAGTGCACAACAGGTGTTTTACTTCTCTAAAAGCCCTTCTCACACTTAGGCGCCCATTTGACTTTCTTATCCCTCCAGTTATCCTCCACCTGAGCTCGACTGTCCCGTTCTCCTTCTCCACCTTGACTGCTAAACGTCATCACAGGCTCAGTGAGAGGCTCAGGGGGGTGCCTCACATACTCCTTCATGAGATAACATGACATAACTGGTTGCGCTTACGTCTGTCTGGAGTGGCTACCAAGCAATCCAGGTCCGATAGCCTCTCAACCACCCTATAAGGACCAGTGTCCTTCGCGGATAAGGGATGACCTACAAGGGGCGGTAGAATCAACACCTCCTGACCCACGTGAAACTCCCTGAGTTTAACCTTGAGGTCGTACCTGTCCTTCATGAGGGCCTGAGAGCTAGTCAAATTACGGCCAGCCAACTCCAGACTGCGCAACATCCGTTCTCGACTGTCGAGGACATACTTGAGCATAGAACAAGGTTTTTCTGTGCCCTCCATATTTCTTCAACCTTAATGGAGAGCCCTCTGACACGGGGTCCAAAGACGAGCTCATTAGGGCTGAATCCCAACTTTCCCCAGGTACCTCCTGTGCAGCAAATAAAACATATGGCAGGCCAAGATCCCAACCTTTCCCACTCTCAAAGCAACAACAACAAAGCACAGATTTTAAAGGCTGAGTGCCATCGCTCTAACACACCCAGGCTCTTCGGATGATACGCAAATGACACAACCGTACAATCCCATGCTGCGGCACTGCTTGAACAAAGAGGCCATAAGTGAAGTTGGATCCTTGGTCTGACTGAATCCCCTGCGGGTAACCATACCGGGAAAAATACACTAGCAAGCTTCGGACCACCGTCTTCGCTGACCCATTTCCTCATAGGGTACGCGTCAGGATACCTTGTTGCTACATCTCCCGACTGTGCATCACTGTCCTCCTCCAACTCGACAGCACCGGTACCACATTCACGAACCTCCGGGTCTTCCAATTGCAATTCACGAATGTCCGAAGGAGCAAGCTTATCTAAGTGTTTGCGAAACAACTCATGCCCCCCCTTCCTACATTGAATTTAGCCTCCCGTTGCTCTCTCTCTGTGTATCGTTGCTGTCTCTTCGTCTTTTTAAGCCCATCCTCTGCCTTCTTAGTAACAGTTAATGGGTCTTCTCCAGACTCGAAAATCGGTCCTAATAATGAGTCCCCGAGAATGTCCGTTGATGCTAAACTCTCAACCGCATCAACTTTCAACCCCTTCTCGGTACCTTTCCTCCGCTTGGCTAAAGACTGTTGACCAGAATGTGACTCCCTGGATGCAAGAGATCTGGTGACAACACACGCCATAGGTTGCACCTGACACTTCTCACCCCACTCCTGCTCCTCCCTACTCACGTCGGCCGGCTTCTCGGCAACGACCAAGGGTGGAGCCTCAGAAGTAGGCCTCGCAAAGTCGTTGCCGAGAAGGAGGTCGACGCCCCCAACAGGCAACTTCTCCACAATTCCTACATCCAGGTTACGAGTCACACCATCAACTTCCATCTTCATTCTTACAAGCGGGTATGACCTTGTTGCATTAACTCCCTGAACCACAACCACGCGCGCCGTATTTACAGGTTTACCAGTGAAATTCCTCAACAATGTTTGCGATGCCCCAGTGTCACGCAAAATTCTCACCTCATGTCTTCTACCCCCCCACTCCACACAACCGAGTCCCCTGTGGTCACTAAAGGCATCACGGACAGGGAATAAGCCTTCCGGATCCTTCTGCACTGGCAGTGTATTTACCTCGGAAGAATTGCCTCTAAACAAACTCCGATGTCCTCTTGAACACTCCAATGCCGTGAGCAAAGACAAGGCTGCCGGAGGAGGTCGACTAGGGCACTCATTTGCCTTATGACCCTCCTGGTGGCACTTAAAACACATAAATTTCGGTTTCGGCTTATACTGTGATGTAAAAAAAACCTGACTCTTCTCATATGGCGTGGTGTTAGGTTTGGATTCAGTTTTAGTTTCATTGCTCTTTTGTTTAAATGTGTCATTGCTACGGGGAGGGGGAGGATAACGGTCCCTAGCACTCGCATCGTACTTCTGTGAGGACCCGCAACCCCGAATCAACGACAGCCGTCGATCAGCCATTTCTGCTGCTTCGACTAGAGTGCTTGGGTTTTTCTCCTTTAAGTTCAAAGTTAGATCACCGCCCGTGCTCTTAAGAACTGCTCCAACATCATTAACTGCTTAATTCCCATCAAATGTTGTTACCTTCTCAGATCGGAGCCAGTTCCCCATAGCATCGGATAAGTCCCGGGCGTGTTCCAGAAAGGTGCTATCTCTTCCCTTAGTTACACCCCGAACTTCAAATGGTACGTTTCTGGTTGCAGTTCGTAAGCCCTCAGGACAGCCTCCTTGAGATCCTCATACACAATACATGACTCCAAAGGTAACGCATCGTAGGCTTTAAGACCCTTGCCTATTAATCTAGAGGATACAAGTGCTGCCCATTTATTCTCTGGCCACTGGTGTTTCCTGGCACTTCTTCTCAAAGCATGCGAAAAATTCTGTTACACCACTCTCATCAAACACCGGAACCAGTTTCAATAAGTGCGAGAGAGATTGATCATGAACACGGTTTCCAGCCCCAAGTCGCTGTCCCGTTGCCTCTACTCGCTACTTCTCTACGTCCATGTCGGCACAGTACCTAGTCGACTCTAAATCAGCTTGGATTTTTGCTAGCTTGGCTCTCTCTTCTATCTTGGCTAATTCTATTTGCTGCTGAAGCCTGAAGCTGAAGCTCAGATGCCCTGATAGCCTTTCTCTCTTCGATCTTAGCTAATTCTATTTGCTGCTGATGCTGAAGCTGAAACTCACATGCCCTTTGTTGCTGCTGAATCTTAGCTAATTCGAGCTGATACAATAATTCTGGAGTTAACCCTTGAGGAGGTGAAGGTGCTACAATGTTTGAAATTACCGGTGGTCCCCCCATGGGCAACCCACCCTGCCAGTCAACACCCAACTGTGGAAGCGTACCCAGGGTCGGCAAACTACTGGGATGGCTGGGAGTCGAGTGTAGGGGAAGCATGGCCGAAGGGCTCTGAGCACTCAACCCATCTCGCTCACCAGTCACCCTGCCCAGTACACACGTTATCAAGTTATCCCTGGTCATGCTGCTAGTACCCGCATGACCGATAGCTGTGGCCAGGCATTGAAGACCGTACCGATCCATACCCTCCAACCGCTCGGCAGGTAACAGGCCATTGCAAAAATATCGTAGCATCGTCCTCACAGTTCACCTGATTAACCATTTCATCATACTGCTGTTCCTCCGTTTCGACATTACGTACTGTGTCTCCATTCTCCTCTGATCCGGTATAAGACATGATGCTCACAAAAATTTCCCACCTCAATATTCACAAAAGAGGCACCCCAAACTCTTATACCTCAATATACACACAAAAATTCTCGGAAATACTCAAGGGCTATACTATGTTGCAAACAAAATTATTCTTGCTGATCCCCGCAAAATATTCCCCAAAACAACAAATGTTCCCTGCTAATAAATGTAGGTTCACCAAATCCTAGGTAAGGTCGCCATTTGTTACGACTGAGGTTTAAATATATCAGGGCTCTCATTCATTGGACTAGTAATGGCATAAATGCTACAACGGAAAGCGCTAGATCCAACCTCTGATGTATATTCCCAGTGAACAAAGAACACAAATACTCTCCAGAGTTCTATATGCAATAATAGGTTATGAAACTCTCAATAAATGTGCGTCTACTCTAGGCTTAATGTTATGTGAAAACAGCCTATTACTACCTATAACCGAAGGTGCTTGGTTATGGTATGCAAAATAAGGTGGTAAGAGAAGTTACAGCTTACGTTAATAAATGTCAATAAATGTCAGGCACTCCTGCATGAAAGAAAGTGCACTAAAGTCCTTCAACACCAACAAGGAATCTTCTTTAAATGTTAGATGCTATCAAGATGATCAAATCGGAAATGGAACCCCAAAAGGCAGGCAGCGGAACAATGCTCGTGCAGGCTATGCACACAAAAAGGCAGGAGATATAATGCAGTCGGAGCCAAGAATATCCTAAACACTACAACAATAATAATCGCCACGACAATGAAGTATTTCCTATCAAGAAAAAGTGCTAAGTCGTTTGTGTCTCAATACATCAAACTAGGCTGCGAAATGCTTGTGTAATCATAAACGGGTATGCATAAAAAGAGTAATTGGTTTAATATACTTAACCCTTGTCTAGCGGGCCCTCTGTGGCCGTGTTGGGCCTTTTCAGGCCATTCTGACAGCTATATCAACCATCAGTATGAAAGGAACTGTATTGCGTCGAAAACTAGGTGGAAATCGCTACACAATGACGTAAGATACAGCTACGTAGCACTCGTGGAGCACTGACAGTGTTACCTCGAAGATGGAAGTTTAGCAGATTTTGCTACCTTGCTCACTTTTAGCGAACTATTGGTTACACTGTGATCCTCTCGCGCGGTGGGGAACTGGAGTTAGTGTGGGCCGGGAGGCCACAGATGTCGGACGTATGGATCATTACTATCCCACTCATTTTCACTCGATTTCCACCCTTTTTTCACCCGTTTTTTGCCTGTTTTTTCAACTCGACTTAAGTCGTGAGCTGCTCTTTAAGGGTTAATGTCTACTGTGACTGATAAAGTCTAGCTAGAGTCAATGATACGAGATACTGGTGCGCATGGCATGCCGCATAGCCTAGTGCAAATCTCAAGTCTGTGCGTCAAGTATTACGTTAGAGTGAAGGGTAGCTCTCTTGAGAAACCTTAATACCGAAGTATTAAGCGTTCTCCTGGCGTACCTCAAAGAAAAACAACCGGAGCCTAGAACAGTACAGAATGGTATAGGCAAAAAGCCCTCATATCATTCGTGCATGCTCTACTCTCAATGGCACACAGAGTAGAATTTACCCAATCAACTCCAGTTCTCAGGTATGTTGTGCAGCTTTTAACTAAAGCCAGCACCATCGGAAACAATACCTTATAGTATCAGACTCCTAGTCTAGCATTATCTAATCCAGCAGAACACTAATAATTACAGGAGGCAGTACTGAACAATATGAATGCCAACCAATGCTTCGTGATCAACATATCTTAACAACTAAACATACATGGGTTATATAAGACCTTAACGCACAATACAACTGGCCAGCATGAAGCTGATTATGCAGACTTAACCAGAGGGGGTATAATATTAATAAAAGGTGGTGAAAGATATGGAAATTAGAGAGATAGGCAGAGGAAAAGGTTCTCAGGTGCAGCTAGGGGGACAGGTATCAAAGGGATAAGAGGGATGCGTTCTAGAAACCAGATCTGAGGGAGAGAGTAGCGAGAGAGCTGTATATATACTAGCACTAGTTCGAACCGCGTAGGAAAAGCGATAACAAGTCCTCTAGCCAATGCTAAAGAAGCTAGCCAAACATGATGTCACCAAGCATGGTAAAAAACTCCTCCAACGAATCCCCACGAGGCCAGCCAGCTATGACGTCATCAAGTATAGCAAAACACTGCGCGCCTCCCACTCTCTGTTCTACTCTCTCTCTCTCTCTCTCAAATCCTATCATTACTACTTAATGATAAAACATATACTTGCAATTAAATATATAAAGCCTTGACATGGGTGAAAACAAAGAGCCTTTTCTGGACTGCCCATGACACGAGCTTTCATATGAAATAAAGCACACAACAATACACCAACTGTCGCCACATCCACTGCCCTGGCGATCCTAGCGAGTCACTGTAGGACAAGCCATGCGGTTCTAACGGAGTGGTTAACGTCACACCATGCACACCTTTACTTTTGTTTCTGCTCTCTTCAACTGAAAACAGTGTTAATTTCTTCCAGGTTCTCTTGTCAGTGATAAGTTTCTATTGCAGACCAACTTCTCTGTGATATGAGTCTAACCTTTTATTAAATGTGTATATGGAGTCACTGTCTATAACTTCATTAGGGAGCTTATTCCACTCACTAATATTATTGTGTGTGAAAATATTTTTAGTTTTGTCAAGGTTCGCTTTCCTGCCCATTAGTTTTAATTTATTTCCTCTTGTGGAACCTTCTTTGGCTATCTTAAATAGATTATTAGAGTTTACGTGATTAAATCCTTTTAGGGTACTTAAAACACTCTGTCAGCTGTCCCCTTATTTTCCGTTTCTTAAGCGAAAACAGGTCGAGTTCTCTTAATCTCTCATTGTATGATTTATTTCTAAGGGAAGGGATCAACTTTGTTGCTCTACGCTAAACGGATTCGAGTTTCTCTATGTCTTATATTAAGTAGGGAGACCAAAACTGCACAGCATACTCCAGATGTGGCCTCACAATAATTTTATATAATGGTACAACTATGTCTTTACTATGACAATGATTTTTTCAAAGTAATCCTAGTGCTCTATTTGCTTTGTTAGGTGCTGCGGTGCATTGTCTTGTAGATTTTAGATTTTCGATGATAAGCACTCCTAGGTCTTTTATCTGTGATACGCGCTTTATCTTTTCTCCAGTCATGTGGTATTCGTATTTCTTGTTTTGGGAGCCTATTTGTAGTATCTGGCATTTGTTTACATTAAAGGGCATATGCCAATTTTCTGACCACTCCGATATTGTGTTTCGATCTGATTGCAGGCTAATTTTATCGCTTTCCGAGCATTTCCTATCATAGTGTCATCGGCGAATTTGGAAATTATATTATATATGCCGTTGTCTATATAATGAATATACACTTATACAGTATATATATAATGAAAAATAATGAACCCAGTACTGAACCCCGGGGGACTCCACTAGTCACTGGAGTCCAATCTGATTCCACTCCATAAATAATTACTCTTGGCTTTCATTCGTTTAACCAATTATTTATCCAATTGAGTGTTTTGCCTTGTATTCCTAGGTTCTCGACCTTCTGAAGTAATTTATTATGAGGGACCTTGTCGAAGGCCTTCTGAAAGTCCAAGTAGAAAATATCAAGACTTTTGGTAAAATCATTAATTTTAAATAGGCTGTCATAGAATTCGAGAGAGAGAGAGAGAGAGAGAGAGAGAGAGAGAGAGAGAGAGAGAGAGAGAGAGAGAGAGAGCGAGAGAGAGAGAGATGCTCACAGAGAGAAAAAAAGAGATGTCCAAACTCACCCACCAGTATAAGGTCTCTCTCTCTCTCTCTCTCTCTCTCTCTCTCTCTCTCTCTCTCTCTCTCTCTCTCTCTCTCTCTCTCTCTCTCTCACACACTCTCTCTCTCTCTCCTATGAGATACGAGAAGAGAACCCTGGAGTTGTTCACTTTTATCTCTCACTCTATCTCTCCCCCCACCATGTAGACTCGCCCGCTATACTTTTATTCTCCCAGTGCGTAGACTTTTATCGGCTTCACTTTTTTCACAATCTTGCAAGTTGTTCTCTTGTTTTGTCCATTTCTCTCCCATTTCACCCTAAAGGGAGTAGTTGGTATTGTTGGTGTACTTGAAATTTATTTATTTATATATGAATATAAATATTTTAGTTTCCTCGCTAGACCTCCATCAAGCTTAAAATAACAGCCCCTAGACCCGCTTTCAAGCTAAATTTGTATTTTTTTTTCGGCCGGTTCCTCCTAAAATTACAGGCTCGCTATCGCTCGCCAGGAAAAAATCGAAATATAAATGGCACAGAAGGTCTTAACATCGCCAAACTAATGGAACAAAACGTATTAAGTTTTCAAAACTAATGGGGCTTATCATGAGGGAGAAGGGGTACCAGAAACAAAAACAACCATCCCCACTTAACCTTACCTGGTGCGAGGCGGGTAATTTTGAACCCTTCCTATTTATTTTTATTTTTTTTTTCTATGTGAGTGAGGGAGGCAAAAGGCAGAACTGCCTATAGCGAGTGCCTCCTCCATAGTTGAAGAGTGACAGGGCCAAAATCAAGGGACGTTCGAGCCAAAATGCCTGGACACACAGAGTTTGAAGCAATTTAAGTCGTAGGAAGAGGGAAAGACTGATTCTGGGAGAGAGCTCCAGAGTTCAGCTGTTGAATAGAAGAAAGTCTGAGAGTAACGTTTCACTCTTGGGTTGGAGAGTTGCACAGAGTAGGGATGGGATTGTGTTGCAAGACGGGTACCACGTGCCCTACGTAAAGGAGGCAGCATACACTGGGAAAGCTCTGAGGAACACTGATTATTATAGTAGCGATAGAATAGCGAGAGAGATGCAACATTGCGGCGAAGAGAGAGAGATTGCAGAGAGTTGGTGAGTGGGCGGGAGTTAATGATACGAAAGGCCTTCCTTTCAATTTTGTCTAGGAGAGCGGTGTGAGAGGATCCTCCCCACACATGTGAACAACACTCAATACAAGGACGCACTATGCCCCTGTACAGAGCAAGAAGCTGTGCAGGGGTAAAGAACCCCCTAAGGCGGTTGAGCACACTGAGCTTCTGGGAGGCTGCCTTAGCAAGACTGGTAATATGGTCCTTCCAACTGAGAGCAGATGAAAAAGAGACACCAAGAATATTGAGAGAAGATGAAGGATTGATTTTTGTATTGTTGAAGAATAAGGGATAGTCCGCAGGGAGTTCCTGACGGGTAGATAGATGGATAGATTGGGTTTTGGAAGCATTAAAGGTGACAAGGCTTTCTCTTCCCCAATTGAAGATAGTAGTTATATCAGAATTTAAGTGTTCTTTGGCTTCATTCCGTTTGTCTTTGAGGAATTGCTGGCTTGGGCGTTCTGAAAAACTAGTGGAGTAGTGTAAGGTTAAGTCGTCTGCGTATGAATGGATGGGAATTGAGGTACATTTGAGAAGATCATTTATATAAATTAGAAAGAGAATAGGAGATAGGACAGAACCCTGAGGAACACCAGAGTTTATAGGGTGAGGAAATGAGCAATGGCCGTCCACAACCGCAGCTATGGAACGGCCGGAGAGGAAATTAGAGACAAAGGCACAGATGGAGGGATAGAAACTGAAGGATGGTAGTTTAGAAATTAAAGATTTATGCCAGACTCTATCGAAGGCTTTCGATATGTCTAGTGCAATAGAAAAAGTCTCACCGAAGTCCCGAAAGGAGGATGACCAAGAGTTAGTAAGATATGAAAGAAGATCACCAGTAGAGCGACCCTTACGGAAGTCATACTGGCGATCTGAAAGCAGATTATGAGAAGAGAAATGCTAAAGAAAATTTGGAAGCAAGAATAGTTTCCAAAACTTTAGAAATACAAGCGATGAGAGCAAACAGTCGATAGTTGGAGGGTTGAGAGCGGTCATCCTTCTTTGGGACAGGTTGAATGAGAGCAAACTTCCAGCGTGAAGGGAAGACGTTTAGAGGATAGACAGAGACGAAAGAGTTTGCCTGGGCAGGGAGTCAGCGCGGAAGCACAGTTTTTGAGTACAACAGGAGGAACACCGTCTGTACCGTACGCCTTCTTAGTATTAAGCCCAGAGAGGGTAGAAAGTACATCTTTAGAAGAGACTAGGATATTAGGCATAAGTAAGAGAGAGGAGGCAGGAGCGGGAGAAATAGCACCGGAATCATCCAAGGTGGAGTTTCTAGCAAAAGTTTGAGCGAAGAGTTTAGCTTTGTCAGAGGAAGAAGTGATGGTTGTGCCATCAGAGTGGGAAAGGGGAGGGAAAGACGAGGAAGAGAAATTGTTGGAAAGGTTTTTGGCTAGATGCCAGAAAGCTTGGGAAGAGCTAGAGTTGGATAGTTCAGTGCATTTATTATTGATGAAAGAGTGCTTGGCAAGTCGAAGAACAGATTTGGCTTGATTTCAGGCAGAAACATAGGAAGAATGAGAGTCTTGAGTTTTAAGGTGTCGGTACTGTTTGAATGCTTCCTCCTTATTGTAGACAGCAGTAGAACAGGCGTGAGTAAACCAAGATTTTTAAGCATTAGTCTGAGTAAAGAGAATGGAATGTATGTTTCCATGCCCGATAGGATTACCTCGGTAATGCATTCAGCACTCTCCGAGGCTCCCCGGCCACGGAAGCAGAAATCATTCCATGGGAAATCAAAGAAGTACTGCCGGAGAGCCTCCCAGTCGGCAGCGTCAAAGTGCCACAAGCGCCGCCGGCTAGGAGGATCGGGTGGCCGTACTGGAGAGATAGGACAGGTGACAGAGATAAGTATATGGTCGGAGGAGCCCAAAGGAGAGAAAAAATCGACAGTATAAGAAGAATGGTTAGAAGTTAGAAACAAGTCAAGAATGTTGGGCCGATCTCTGAGGCGATCCGGGATACGGGTGGGTTGCTGAACTAACTGCTCTAGGTCATTTAGGATAGAAAAGACGTAGGCTTGTTCACCAGGTGGGTCAGTAGTGTGAGAGGAGAGCCATTGGCAGTGGTGAACGTTGACATCTCCTAAGATGGAGATTTCTGAGAAAGGAGAAATGGATAGAATGGAATTAGTTGTTTCACCCCATTAGTCTGGTGATTATATGACACTTCACCCCATGTAGGTGTGTTTTTTTCTGGGCAATGGGCAACCAACTTCGGCTACAATATTGTTCTACCAAAAAATGTAGGGGGTGCATATTTAACTTTAAATGTGTCTAAGGAGCGTCTTTTATGCTAACACTTAAAGAGCGGGGCCTGACTTAAGTCTGTATCTAAAAAGAAGCAAGTTAGGAGCATTATTAAGGCTTTTAAAGAGTTAAAATAGAGTGCAAATGGCCGGGAGAGCAGCAGGCCACATGGCCGACACCCAGGGCTTACCGCCGCCCACTGACTCACGCTTCCTCTGTTCTCGAGAGGCCGGCAGTGTAGCCAGTAGTGAGCATAGCTGGAAAAAATTTGCCGCTATACTCTAAACTCCCATGTTGGTGGTACCACTGCATCAAAACGACGAGTGCTATGTAGCTCGTTCTGGTCTCATTTTGAAGCTTGTAGCGCCTAGTTTTTTGCTGAATACATTTCTTTTCATGCAGATACTTGATTGATCATTCAGAAGGGCCTGAATATGCCCAAAATAGCCCAAAACCCCCTGCTAGACGAGGGTTAAAGGGGGTCTGGGGAGTCGTTTTTCTTAGTGCAGGAAGCAAACTAAATAGACATTGCATGAAAATGGCATAAACCTTAAGAATCCTCAATAATAATTGAACAAAATATCAAAATAACCCCCCAATACGTCATACCAAATAGCGGTGACATCTTTTTAATTTCACTCTAGGTATATTTAGACGATTTTCAGCAGTTTAAGAAGGATCTGTATTAGTAAAAAGGGTTAAGTGAGATAATTTGAAGCCCGTTGATTGCTGGAAGCCCTTTTTAAACTGAATAAAATCGTCTAAAAGTAGCCAGAATAAAATGCAAATGAAGTCACTGGTAAAGAAGGGGTTACAATGAATACTGGCCCACTCAATGTATATTATGCTACTGTTTTGTTTTTTACCGGTTTTACTTTTTCACAGTGTTTCGAGTGGTTCTGCATTCTTCTCTCTCTCTCTCTCTCTCTCTCTGTATCTTCCCTACCCAACTTGTGCAGCACACTCGATACCTTTACTAATATGTCGTTGTTGTTTATATTTATTAGGATTTTCGCTATTTTTCCATTTATTCTTGCCTTTGTCTTTGAATTGAATTGCAGTTTTAGTTTAGGTGTTTTTGGTTTTACTTTTTGTTTTTGCTTTTTTTCCGTGTCTCGGCTGTCCATGTAGATTTATTTATGTTGTTATCTCTCTCTCTCGCCCCACTACTCTTATTTTTTTGTTTTTTTGTCTGTTACGTTTTTGGCGGTTTCATTTTTGTTTTATTTCCTTACTGTCCTTCCGACTATGCAATTTTGCACGTGTCGTTTTCATTATTTTATCGCTTTATGATCTGGTATTTGTTTAGTTTAATCCCCTGTTGATATTGTACCATATTTTCATTTGTGACTTTATTTTAGTGGTTTCCTTGCATTTCTTGTGTTGTTCATGTTCACAGTTGGCCACCTAATACATTTCACAGTTGGCATTATTCTTCGTTTAGTCTGTAATGTAGTACTCTGCTTTGAGTTAAGGGGAGGTAGTTGTTTTTTCTCCCTTATGTTTAGTCCCATTAGCTTTGAGATTTTAAAACGTTCGTTCAATTAGTTTGGCGATACTATGACCTTTTGACCCATTTCTTTGTAAATATAAAGACCTTTTGTGCCATTTGGGTGTCAATTTTTTCCTGGCGAGCGATAGCGAGCCTGTATTTTGAGGAGGATCTGGCCTTCGACCGGGAGAATTTTCTACCGAATATGTACAAATTAATCTTGAAGGGGGTCTAGGGGGTTTTTGTTTTTTTTTGGTCTAAGCTTTATGGAGATTTAGCGAGGTTACTATACATTAAATATATCTATATATATCTATCTATTATGTATATTATTATCTATAAAATTGGTAAACACATAAATAAATAAACCATAAACTAACCACTACCCCCTTAAATAAGATCTGTACAGTTGCCGCCATAAAATTATACCTGCTCCGTGATGTTCTGCATGACAGAACACATATTATTGTTAATAGTTAATGACTCATAGGGTTACTATTGCCATGTTACATACATACATAATGAACACATAATTTACCTTAATTGTCTGACCATACCTTCATAGCAGATGCACTGAATACTAAGGGGACGTTATTATATCGATTTATGTATATTCCATTATTACCGGTGTAGATAATTGTTTTAGTTTGCTCCCTAGACCTCAATCAAGCTTAATAAATAACATCCCTAATACTCCCTTTGAGATACATTTTTACATTTTTCAGTAGAAAAAATTTCCGGTCGAAGGCTGGTTCCTTCTATATTACAGGTTCGCTATTGCTCGCCAGAAAATATTCGACACCTGTATACAGTATATATATATTTTTTTTTGTTCTATATTCCAACTACTCCCTCTCGGGCATAGGCTGATGGCCTTTACACTCTACCGCTGAACACGGTAAGACCCGAGAGGTCTTGCTCCAGTCTATGGAGTAAGACATGCGAAGCTTCACGGCTCGAAGCAACTCCATCTCTGAAGCCGCCTCGCCTCTGCGCTTCACAGTCTCATCCCCCACACTCGGACCCTCACTCTCAGAACGCCACCTATTGAGCAATTAACTCACTAGGCATTGCCCCCTTGTAGCATATTTTTGAATATGGGAATATTCATACAATGCTATTTTAATCAGGGAACAATGAGGGTATTTTTTTGGCATTTCGGTGTGCTGTGGTAATGCACTGATACTAGGTACAGCACAAATTCCATCCCAATAATATCTTGCCAATGACATATTGGGATTCGAACCCGGGTCCATTGGATTACCAGTCCAGTGCCAAGACCTCTCCGCCACACCTCCCCATAGGTTAAGAGGGTAGTGCATGTTTTTTGGTCTATTTATGTATGTATTGACTTATTTTTGAGTTTCCTCGCTAGACCTCTAACAAGCTTAAAATAACACTCCCTAGATCCCCTTTCAAGATCAATTTATACATTTTTGGTAGACAAATTTACCGGCCGAAGGCCGGTTCCTCCTAATATTACGAAAGGTCTAAAGGTCTAAATATTGACAAATAAATGGGCGAAATTCTTAAAATTTGAGAAATAATGGGACTAAACCTAACTTATCCTAACCAAGCCTAACCTAACCTATCCTAACTAACTAAGGCTAATCTATCCTAACGCATCAAATCAACCAAGCTACAGACCAACATGGTGAAACACATACAATAGCACTGGATATATCAAAGGCATTTGATAGAGTCTGGCATCAATCCTTATTGTTGAAGATGTCACACTACGGCCTTGCATCATTAGTTCCACTAATTTCTTCTTATCTTCATAACAGAAAAATATGTGTAATGGTAGATGGCCTTTATTCTCAATTTCACTCAATAAATGCTGGTGTTCCCCAGGGATCAGTTTTGGCCCCAATTCTGTTCCTCATTCATATCACTGATCTCATATCTACCACTCATAATCCAATTCATTCCTACGCAGATGACTCAACACTCCACAGTTCCTTCACATTTACCAATTCTTTCACCCAACCCAATCTTATAAATTCAAAAATAAGCACTGCAATTTCTCTGAACCAGAACCTTTCTAGAATTGAAGAATGGGGACAAAAGAATCTAGTTTCCTTTAATGCACAGAAAACCAAGTACATTCAATTTTCTAACCGACAGAATCTCACTGACTCCCATATATTTTTTAATGATGTAAATATTCCCACTTCCCCTAGTATTGACATTCTCGGTGTAACATTAACTACTAACTTGAGCTGGACACATTATGTTAGAAGCATTGCTAAGAATGCCTCTAAAAAACTGGTACTCCTGTACAGAGTTCGAGAATTCTTCACTGACGAGCAGTTGGCCGTAATATATAAAAGTCATGTGCATTCTCAGATGGATTACTGTTCACCTCTGTGGAGTGGAAGTGGAGTGGTTGCATTGAGGCAGTTGGACAAAATTCAAAATAAAGCTATTAGATTAATCAATAACCCTGCAATCACACAGGACCTTCCTACATTATCCATACGAAGAAACGTTGCATCCCTTGCATTATTCTACAGACATTTTCACAGCAATTGTTCCGAGGAACTTGCTTCAATTGTGCCGCCTCTCCACATCTTTCCCCGTAGAACTAGGGCAGCTGAGAGCGCCCATGAATTTACACTTTCTCCTCCACAATACAGAACTTCTGCTTATCAAAATTCATTTATCCCTAGAACTACTACTCTTTGGAATTCACTTCCCTCGAATTGCTTTCCACAAACTTACAATCTACAAATGTTTAAATCCAGTTGTTACAAACATTTTATGAATGGAGGATGCCTTTAGGCACATGGACCTTTTTGTTTTATCTGTGTTTTTCCTTCCTCCGTTCATTGTCTCTTAAAAAAAAAAAAAAAAAAAAAAAAAAAAAAGGATAACCTTATCTGACCGTATTATGTTAAAAGTAATTTCTTGGTATTTTAAAGAGCTATACTGTACGTTCTTCATAAATATTATGTAAACATAATACTAGTAGGTAGTACTGTATAGGCTATATCAACAAAGCATTGACACTGAACTGTAAAAAAGTGATCTATTTGTTTGATCTTGGCAGTATGTAAAGAAAATATGAAATCTATGTTTCTTATTATCTAAATTTTGGACAGCGCAATGTATAATATTGTTCCAACGTACAAAATGCATCTATGAATCAGGAGTGTAATTTGTTAAGCAGTAGTTAATGCATAATTCCTATACACGGTTTTATTAAATTATTTGCATTCGTCAACCACGCTATAGATTGAAAGTCCACTTAATATTGCGGAGTAAGTTCGAATTCATAATTATGCTAAACAGTACTGTACGGTCGCGCTAATAAGTCATGTCCCAGCTGTTATTACGTTTGGCTCTCTCTGTGCTGTATTAATGTCTGTCAGATGTTGATCAAGGTTGGTAAGTTTAAGAACATGCTTGTATATCTCACTCGAAACGAGAATAAATCAAGTTTTAATATTGCTGATACCAATTACCGATCAAAATATACTAAGTGCCGAGACATCACTTAATAGGCCGACTGTACACATAACCGTAGATTTACAAAGAGTTCCCCAGTATAACGAAATCGAATCTGGTATTTGCTCAAGGCCATATTTTGTGTATGCCAACAAAACAAACCCAACAAACCAACAATACCTATTAACCCCTTCTTTACCGGCGACGTCTTTTACATTGTACTCTAGCTACATTTGGACGATATTGTGCAGCCTCAGAAGGGTCTATGGCACTAAAAAGGGTTAATTAAAATAGTTCTAAGTCTTTTAATTGCGAGAGGCCCATCATAATCTGAATATAATTGTCTAATTGTAGCCACAATAGTTAAAAGGGCGGCACCGGTACAGAAGGGGTTAATATGGTATAATTTCCTTGGCCAATTGTTCAACATATAATTCAGTTTTCTTCTTTAGCAATATTGTTTTGCTGTGTTTAAAATGTGTATTATTTGCTGTGTTTAAAATGTGTATTATTTGCTGTGTTTAAAATGTGTATTATTTGCTGTGTTTAAAATGTGTATTATTTGCTGTGTTTAAAATGTGTATTATTTGCTGTGTTTAAAATGTGTATTATTTGCTGTGTTTAAAATGTGTATTATTTTTGTTTGAACTTTTGCCTCCACCTAAGTATGATTAAGCCTTAAGCCTTAAGGGGAGATATCCACTTGAGGGATTTTTTTCTTGACTCCTTTCTCCCTCATGTTTAGCCCCACTGCTTTTCTAATTTTAAGACGTTCGCCCCATTATTTTGATGATTTTAAGAACCTTCGACCCATTTCTGTCAATTTTAAGACCTTTCGTGCCATTTAGGTGTCGATTTTATCCTGGCGAGCGACAGCGAGCCTGTAATTTAAGAGGAACTGGCTTTCAGGCGGGACATTTTTCTACCGAAAAATGTACAAATTTATCTTGAAAGGGGCTCAAGGGGGTGTAATCTTAAGCTTGATGGATATCCAGAGACCAAACTAAAAACCTCCCCTTAAGGGATAAGTAGTCTCTTTTTCTGGCCCCCCCTTCTCCATCATGTTGAGCCCCATTAATTTTGAAATGTTAAGAAATTCTTTTCATTAGTTTGGCGATTTTAAGCGTTTCGCCCCATTTCTTTATCGATATTTAGATCTTTCGTTCCATTTAGGTGTCGATTTATCCTGGCGAGCGATAGCGAACCTGTAATATTAGGAGGTACCGGCCTTTGGCCTGTGCATTTTTCTACCAAAAATGTACACATTGATCTTGAAAGGGGATCTAGGGGGTGTTTGTTTAAGCTTGTTGGAGTGCTAGCGAGGAAACTCAAACATATATAAATAAATACACAAATACAAATATGCCAAACAAATAAGCACTACCATCTTAACCTAAATCGGGGTATCATTAGAATATCTTGTTCAAGTTGTTATTGCCTTCCCATGGTCAACACGATCAACCTGCTATTATTGATAGCTTTTATATTATCTACAGCAAATAGTTTTTTCACATTTTCACTTATAATAGATTTGTTCAATTTCGTTAAAGAGGGTCATCGTTTTTTTTTTTTTTTTTTATCTATATCTCCTTTTCTCTCTTTCCCTGGCTTGTATCCATTCGGCCCCATTCAGCCAACTGTTTTAAGACGCTTATCCCAAGCCAGGCGAGCGATAGCGAGCCAGCATTTTATGGAGAAATCCGGCTGCGCCAGAGTATTGAAAAATGTACAAAATTTAGCTTGCTGTCAAAACAAAAATATATACAGTATATGCTGGCTCGCTACCGCTCGCCAGGAAAATATTGACACCTGGATGGGGTAAACGTCTTAAAACAGTAGGCTGAATGGGGCCGAATGGATACAAGCCAAAGAGAGAGGGAGAGAAAGAGAACAAATAAGCGAGGTGGGCTCCCTTAACCTTTCTCAGCTGATCAGTTTTCTTCTAGTTTCCTTTGCCTTTGTTCAGTGACCAATATCTTCTATAACTCTGTTTTTTTTCCTTCCTCTTGCCATCTTTCGAGTGTTCGTTTGGCAATTGCAATAACAC
>JBAKBP010032559.1:0-23006 GCA_037953745.1 Lithodes maja
GTGCATGGGTCGTCCTATGAATATGTTGTGTAGCCAAGCAGTAGAGTGCATGGGTCGTCCTATGAATATGTTGTGTAGCCAAGCAGTAGAGTGCATGGGTCGTCCTATGAATATGTTGTGTAGCCAAGCAGTAGAGTGCATGGGTCGTCCTATGAATATGTTGTGTAGCCAAGCAGTAGAGTGCATGGGTCGTCCTATGAATATGTTGTGTAGCCAAGCAGTAGAGTGCATGGGTCGTCCTATGAATATGTTGTGTAGCCAAGCAGTAGAGTGCATGGGTCGTCCTATGAATATGTTGTGTAGCCAAGCAGTAGAGTGCATGGGTCGTCCTATGAATATGTTGTGTAGCCAAGCAGTAGAGTGCATGGGTCGTCCTATGAATATGTTGTGTAGCCAAGCAGTAGAGTGCATGGGTCGTCCTATGAATATGTTGTGTAGCCAAGCAGTAGAGTGCATGGGTCGTCCTATGAATATGTTGTGTAGCCAAGCAGTAGAGTGCATGGGTCGTCCTATGAATATGTTGTGTAGCCAAGCAGTAGAGTGCATGGGTCGTCCTATGAATATGTTGTGTAGCCAAGCAGTAGAGTGCATGGGTCATCCTATGAATATGTTGTGTAGCCAAGCAGTAGAGTGCAGGGGTCGTCCAGAAAAAAATAAAAAAATAAAATAAAAAATAAATCAAGCAAAACTAACATTAAATAACATAAATCTAGCCTGACATAAGCTAACCTTAACATCAACGTAGTTGTACCTTAACTTAATCTAATATTGTTCTAACAAAGCAGCGAACAAATCAATAATTAAACATAGCGAACTGATAACTGTGGGCAAAACAACCCAAGTATGACGGAAAACAAATGTGGTTGAGCGACGTCTGACTGAAAAGACATGTAGGCGAAAAGATGTGTGGGGGTAAATACACGTGGACGAAAGAATTTGTAGGCCAAGCCAAACTTGTTACCATAGTGGTAGTAGTCGTTGGATTATTAGACTGACAGAATAATCATTGTAGGTACCAATCGAGCAGGGGAGCACCCAGGGGAGGCCATAGGCATATGATAAGGAGTTGCTGGAATTCTTGTTTCATTTGCCTGCCTTCCCCCCCCCCCCCCCCTCTCCCCTTTTTCTATTTGTGCCTCACCTAAACATAGATAAATCAAGTTAACTCTCACAAACATCCCCTCCTCCTATTTACTTCACTAAACCAAACAAGCACACCACACTTCTTACTAACACACCTAAATTACCAATTATTTATGATGAATAACGGCCCGGCCTCGGAATCCCTAGGGGCGGGGACCATAAATCGACCGTTCTTCCCCAAACGAACCCTCAAAATGCTTTGGGCCACAGCCTATTACTCTTACTATCACCTTTTGCAAAATTCGCATTCTTACCACTAATTTTCCCTCTGTTGAACACCACCTCTCCTCCTACAAACCCAATCTTCTTTTCCTCACCGATAGTCAGGTGTCTAGAACAACCACCAAAAGCCCCTGCTCTGTCTCCTCAAACTTTCTATATCCTATTTTCCAAACCAAAGGTGGATGCTGTATAATATGTGCACAACAAACATACTTGCTCTCGTGTTCCTAACTTAGAGTCTTCTGAAATCTCAACTCTCTTGTTCAAACATTCCTGTCACTCTCAGACTAAATACTTCTGTGTCGTCTATCTATCCCCTAACTCTACTGATATTCCTAAATTCTTTGACCATTTAAACTCTAAAGTGAAGCACATCTTATCAAGCTCCCCTTTCTCTGAAATCTCAGTCATAGGATATTTCAATGTTCACCACCACCAATGATTTACCTCTCACTTCACTGTGTCAGTGAAGTGAGAGGAAAATCATGTGAAACCTTGTGAACAAGCTGACATTTCTTCTATCCTAAATGACCTAGAACAGTTATATCTGGCATCTAGCCAAAACCCACTAGCATCACCTTTTCCACTGACAAAGCTGAACTCTTCACTCAAACTTTCCTAAAAACTCCACCTTGCATGATTCCGGCACTATCCTCCCTCTCCATCCCCCTCTCACTTACTTGTGCCTAATATCATAATCTCTTCTAGGCATGTACTTTCTACCCTTTCTGAGCAGTTCTTGCCTTCATAGTATTAAACTAAGAAGGCGTACTGACCGGATGGTATTACTCCTGTTGTACTCAAAACAATTTTTTCTCTACTGAGTCCCTGCCTAGGCAAACTCTTTCGTCTATGGCTTTCCTCTAACGTGATCCCTTCTTTCTGGAAGTTTGATCTCATTCAACCTGTACCAAAGAATGATGACTGCTCTCAACCTTACAACTTTTGCATAATTACTCTTATTTCTTGCATCTCTAATGTTTTATAAACTATTCTTAATTCAAAATGTTCTTAAGCATTTATCTTCCCATAATCTACTTTCAGATCGCCAATATGGTTTTCTTAATTAAGGGCAACTCTACTGGTGATCTCCTTGCTTATCTTGCTAACTCTTGTTCATCCTCCCTTTGGAATTTCGGTGTGACATTTTCTATTGCGCTAGACATATCGAAAGCTTTCGTTAGAGTCTGGCACAAATCTCAAATTTCAAAACTACCCTCCTTCGGTTTCTATCTGTATAATTATCTGTGCCTTTGTCTTCAATGTTCTTTCTGACCGTTCCATAGCTGCAGTTGTGGACGGCCATCCCTCAACCTATCAACTCATTAACCCCTACTGTACTAGAGGGTATTACCACAAATGTATTCTCCAGTACCAGACAATGTGGCCAAAATGGCTTCAGAGTCGAGAGAGAACACCCTTCCACATCAAAAGTTGGAGGAATACTGACCCCTCTAGGCTGTGGGAGCTTGGATCTAAGCTGAGAAGTGTTGACATTGTCTCAGAGCAGTGTGTACAAGTCGTGGTACCAGGTACCACTCGATACGGGCAGTAACAAGGACCGCATATTATGGACGAACATCATCCTTACTGGTACTGACGAGTGACTTTTTTACTGTCGGCCAACGTACGTCGCTGGGTCAGTAGGTGTTTGATATCCTCAACTGTGCCTCTAGTCATATCCACTAATATGCTGATGACTCTACCTTACACTATTTAACTAGCTTCTCACAACAACCCAACATGCAATCACTCCTAAAAGCATGTGACAAGGCCATAGCACGCCTATCATCTGATCTATCAATTATTTCTGATTGGGGTAGAGACCTTGGTACTTTCAATGCCTCCAAGACCCAAATTCTTCATCTATATACCTATCGCAATCTTCCAAAATACTATTCAATAACACACAAATCAACCCTTCATTTTCTTTCAATATTATTGGTGTATCTTTTTCGTCTGACCATTCCTAGAAAGATCACATTACCACTCTTGCTGAAACATCTTCCCAGAGGTTAGGTGTGCTCAACCGTCTCTGAGGGTTCTTCACCCCCGCACAGCTTCTTGCATTGTATAGGGGCAGAGTGCGCTCATGTATTGAGTGTTCTTCGCATGTGTGGGGAGGTTTCACCCATACTGCACTTCTTGAAAGAGTAGAGGCAAAAACATTTTGTCTCATCAACTCACTTTCTCTTACTAGTTCCCTACAATCTCTTTCTACACACCGCAATATTGTATCTCTTTCACCCTTCTATCGCTGTTACAACAATCAGTGTTCTTCAGAGCTCTCTCTGCATACCCTTTCCCTTGCGGCGAGTGCAAGGCACGCAACTTTCTACACAGTCACACTCCTATTTTGTCCAACTCTCCAACCCAAGGATTGGCAAATTACTTCAGTCTTTCTTCTACTCAACAATGAACTCTGGAACTCTCTCCCTCAATCAATCCTACCTTCATCTTATGATTAGACTGTTTTTAGGTTCGTGTGTCCGGGCATTTTGACCCTAACGTCCCTTGAATTTGGCTCCATGTCAGTCTTGTAGCTTGGACGAGGCACTTTTTACAGACAGCCTGCCTTTTGTCTCCTCCATACACATAGAGAGAGAAAAAACAAAACAGGGTGTGTAGTATAGGGCTACTGATTGATACAGTCACTGTGCATAGAAAAGATACAACAAATAACAAATAGGTAACGGTAATTTGAGGTCACCGATATATAGTAAGATGTACTGTACTTAACCTAAGACGTGCTTATGGGGGGTATGAGACACCACACGCCTGTGCGCACGTATTTGAGCTGTTCCCATCACTAACATCGTTATTTTACCATAAATAGCATTAATACTTATCCAGATGCGCCTATTTTAGGTTGATTATAAAGGTATTAACCTGTTACAGCAATAAAACAAGTGGAAACAGAGTTTGGATGGTCAAAATCGGCGATACAGGCCGGGAGTTACATAATGTATGGCTGAGGCAACCTCCCTCCCCTCCTCCCCTCCCCTTGTCTGGAGAGACACTGTTACGCAATAGTTTCTCTCTCGCTCTTTCCCACGCTTGGTAACAGTGATGACAACGCCCTGCTACCAACTCGCTAATGTTAGCACGAAAATAGACCACAGAATAAGGGAATAACAGGGAAAATAGGTGATAACTGAAGGAGGGGAGGAAAGTGGGGAAGGAGGGGATATGGAGGAGTGATATTTGGCATGGCCCAGGGGCAAAAAAAAAAAAAAAAAATGGGGGTGTTTTAAATGGATTTATTTAGGCCCAGGATCTTAAGAGTCTTCCCGCAGTCGCCCGGGGAAACTCTTAAGAGTCTTCCGGCACTTGCCGGGTTAATAACACTGTGATAACCGAAATTCAGTATATTAAATACGGTTTACAAACACCCATCTTTTTAACTATCTGAACTTCACTACACATAATGGTATAATCCATTCATGATGGTATGATCCATCGATTAATCCACCTTCAGATGTTCATGATTAATTAACAATTATTAACCTTGTTGAAATACTGGTGTTCTGTCATGTGTTACTTCATGTGCCAGATAGATTAAGGATTTTGTAAATGATGTGTGTGACTGGGTGCGGTGCCTTCTACCATATGTTAATCAAAACAGCAAACCTCAGGATTCGCCACAAGCACAAACTACTAAAGAATATCAGTTCTGATCTTGAAACAAAATTAAATGGAAAATGTGTCATCATTTTGTATTTCTATATGGTTACACCCCTAACAGCGACCATCCCATACAAAAACAAAAAAAAATCACAAACCATATTACTACACAGCATTGATACCATTAGCTAGGTACGGTATGGTTAGGTAAAGTTTAAATAGGTTTTGATATGTTGTATGTGGGTACGATATAATAGGAGACTGGGGTATGTGTGTGCATGTTGTATGTGGGTACGATATAATAGGAGACTGGGGTATGTGTGTGCATGTTGTATGTGGGTACGATATAATAGGAGACTGGGGTATGTGTGTGCATAAAGGATACTAACATTATTTTATTGTAGGACACTACATATTAGGGGGTTGGACCTGAGACACTTTAGTAATCAGATTGACCGTGAAATTCTCAACATTCCGGCTTTTGGTTTCATATAATAACGACGGTGAAAAGAGTCGAGGTAATAATACAGTAGGCTATATCATATATCACTTTCTTCTCGGGTCTTCATAAAAGAGTCGAGGTAATAATACAGTAGGCTATATCATATATCACTTTCTTCTCGGGTCTTCATAAAAGAGTCGAGGTAATAATACAGTAGGCTATATCATATATCACTTTCTTCTCGGGTCTTCATAAAAGAGTCGAGGTAATAATACAGTAGGCTATATCATAATTATATCACTTTCTTCTCGGGTCTTCATAAAAGAGTCGAGGTAATAATACAGTAGGCTATATCATATATCACTTTCTTCTCGGGTCTTCATAAAAGAGTCGAGGTAATAATACAGTAGGCTATATCATATATCACTTTCTTCTCGGGTCTTCATAAAAGAGTCGAGGTAATAATACAGTAGGCTATATCATATATCACTTTCTTCTCGGGTCTTCATAATGTTTGTTTATGTTAATATTTTGTATGTGCTTTTTGGGAGGATATATAAATCTCGTGATGTCAATAGTGGATAGTATAAGATATAACTGTATAGATGTGGAATCCCACCTTGTAAATAACATAAAAAGTCCCTGGACCTGTAATCCCCAACCAAGCAAAGCAAAACTTGAACCTATAGTTTAATTAATGTATTTCAAGAGTTTTGGTAGCTGTATTACGATAACCATAATAACAATTATGTACAAAAGAACAAAAAATGTTGATCGTGACTATGAATATGATATAGTGTGAATAGTTAATAATGACTACTGGAGTTATCTGCGTGTTGATAAATAACTTTCTTATTACGTTCGCGCAAATTATGTGATTGGTGCCGGTATAATGCTCGGCACATCTAGTATCATTAACTCTCTAGTTCGAGGTATAAATCAAAGGGGAAAGGAGGGATTATACATGGAATTAAACCAGCGGGGCATTACAGTAATTACAGCACCAGCCCCTTTACTGTGTTGTGGCCCCATTATTGCAATATTGTGGGAGTAGAAATAGCATTGCAAATTAAACCCTTGACCACGAGAGACCAATCCTTTGCTAAATATAACCTCTGGCGAATGAGGGGAGGCTTACTGTAATAATGACAGTAAATAATTAAATTAATAATAATAATAAATTAAAAATAATATATTATACCTCTCTTGTAATACAACAAAAAACGAATATGGCAGTTGAAAGGGATAATAGGATGGGAATCGTAGGCCACCCTCGTAAGGGGAGTAAGGCGTCCGGCAATAGATAGATAGATAGATAGAATCGTTAGCCTAGGTAGGCTGCTAGTATACGGAAGGCAACTCCCGAACAGAAAGAACATCTGGTGCCTTAAAGACGCGACAATAATGGACGTATACAACTCAGCCAATTTAGGTAGAGTGTTGAAAGGTAGAGTGTTGACTCCTGGGAATTGCTTACATTTTTCGTATACAGCAATACACAGAACACATCAGGTTAACGAAAACTAGCAGGCTGCTTTTTGTATGAACCAGTATTTATGTAAACACCTGGTGTGTGTATGTGATAGAGTGTGTGATTATGTGTGAACAAGAGAGATGTAAGTGTTTTGTAGCTACGCATTTTGATGTATGTATGTATATATATACAGTATATATGTATATATAATATATATATATATATATATATATATATATATATATATATATATATATATATATATATATATGCTGTAATAAGGGGAGGTGTGGTGGAGTGGTCTTGCCACTGGCCTGGTAATCCAAAGGTCCCGGGTTCAAATCCCGATGTATCAATGGGAAGATATTATTGGGATGGAATTTGTGCTGTACCTAGTATCAGTGCATTACCACAAAGCCCACCGAAACGTCAATAAAGTACCCTCATTGTTCCCTGATTAAATAGCACTGTATGAATATTCCCATATTCAAAATATGCTATAGGGGTGCAATGCCTGGTGAGTTATATGCTCAACAGGTGGCGTTGTGTGTGTGTAAGTGTGAGAGTCCGAGTGTAGGGAGTGAGACAGTGAAGCACGGGAACGAGGTGGCTTCAGAGATGGGGTCGTTTCGGGCCATGAGTGAGCACCGTGCCTCATGTGAAGGCAAGATGGCAGGTGCTCGTTGTACTCTACGTGCTTCACATGTCTCACTCCCTAGACTGGAACAAGACCTCACGGGCTTCACTGTTCATTGTAAAGCGGTGAATGTTAAGGCTCTCAGCCTATGACCGAGAGGAAGTAAGTTGGAATATAGAAAAAAAAAAAAAAAAAAAAAAAAAAAAAAAAAAATAGAGAGAGAGCAGTGCTCTAACGGTCATGGTACCAGGCACTACCTGATACTGGCAGTTACAAGGAAAGTAAATTACTGATGGCTCCCTGCCGTCGCTAGGACTGGGGAGTGATTTATCTATTGACGGCTCCCAGCCGTCGCTGGTACAGAAGGGGTTAATGACGCGATCACGTCCACCCGTGCGCGAGTGCAAAAGTGCCTTAGGACGCGACCGCATCCTCACGTGAGCGAGAGGGTTAAGTTCAGAAACAATATATAAAATAAAAAGTATATATATATTTTATGATATCTTGCAAACGAAAGAACTTTCATATTTCTCTAACATAAATTTTAACCCATTGACTGCGGGTGACATTCTGGAACCACATGGCAATTTACAGCAATTTACAGGCTTTTAAAGCCTCTTCAAGCCTGTAGAATCGAGTGCGAGAGAGCGGGAGCGCGACAGGCCATCCATCCTCTCTCCAGCCCGCCAGCCGGGGCACTGAGGAGTATGAGCCATAGTCTCGCTAAATATACAACGCTGCCAAAGGCAAATGTAGCATGATATTAGCGATAATTACTCAGTATTAGCGAATGTCTATGGTAGCGCTGCGGGTGAAACCTGCGAGCTACGAAGCTCGGTTTAGTGTAATTTTGAAGCTATTGTCTTCTAGTTTTTGGCTGAATACATTTCATTTCATGCAGACACTTGCTTAATCAATTAGGAGTGCCTCAATGAGCCCTAATATGGCAGAAGTAGGCGGAAATATGCCCGCAGTGTAAGTGTTAAAGAAGAACATTACCTTTAACATGACAAACATATTGAACAATTATTTATATACGATTATTATTTATTATCTTATTTTATTTTCATTAATTAAATGTTTTATTAAAAGCATTTATGATCACAAATCCAAATAATTGTGCATAGATAAGTTTCTTAGTAGCCTAAACATCGTGTGAACATTTCATGGAAATCAGAGCATTTTCAAATGGATATTGGCTAAGTAGAGGTGGTCAGTATAATACAATCTATTAAATATGGGTATTTTTTATATTTTAGACTCTATCTGTTAACGTATATGTTAGGTTTATATTGTATGATTACCAACAAAATAGTCATATATATAGAACTTTAAAAGTGTTATGCTAAAATATGCATGATCACAAAACATATGTTATAGAATACGTTAATTTGTTCATCTGGACATTGATATAAATAATTAAATCTTAGCAAACATGAGATTCTTATTAGCATGTGAATACAGGCGAAATAGTTAAGTTTATGTAATGTATTCATTAACATTTACTTGTCAGGCACTGCTGTCAAACACTAATAACTGGCTGAACAAAAGTTTGCACTATCTTCATTATTTCTCTTTATAATTTATGGCCTTTCATTTATTGGTGATGAATAACAAACAACAACACTGTATTCATGGCATGTTGTGATAACGGTAAAGTATTGCATGTATATATAACAAACATTTATTCTCAACAAAGTATCCTTTAGAGTCTTAGATCTAGCAAATGTGCGGTATCAGGTTTCCTGTAGTAATATGAATACTTGCCTTTACGTATCATACATATATACCTTAGGAAAACTGCAAAAATGACAAAATTTCGAATTGGACTGTTGAACTCAATATGTGAGAGCATACTGTATTACGAGCCTACTACAGTATGACAATAGGATATACACGTCATATAGCGCAAATTGTAATAGTTTATTTGTGTCAAGATCATAACTAAATGTTGCTGAAAATTCGTTCACTATATGCTGATATAGTGACCGAATTGCATTGACACCAGCAAATAATTTGCGCAATCATATCATCAAATAACAAAAACAGCATCAATAAGGAAAAACACATCAACAACAGCAAAACAAATACACCACTATATACAACAACAAATACACCACTATATACAACAACAAATACACCACTATATACAACAACAAATACACCACTATATACAACAACAAATACACCACTATATACAACAACAAATACACCACTATATACAACAACAAATACACCACTATATACAACAACAAATACACCACTATATACAACAACAAATACACCACTATATACAACAACAAATACACCACTATATACAACAACAAATACACCACTATATACAACAACAAATACACCACTATATACAACAACAAATACACCACTATATACAACAACAAATACACCACTATATACAACAACAAATACACCACTATATACAACAACAAATACACCACTATATACAACAACAAATACACCACTATATACAACAACAAATACACCACTATATATAACAACAAATACACCACTATATACAACAACAAATACACCACTATATACAATAACAAATACACCACTATATACAACAACAAATACACCACTATATACAACAACAAATACACCACTATATACAACAACAAATACACCACTATATACAACAACAAATACACCACTATATACAACAACAAATACACCACTATATACAACAACAAATACACCACTATATACAACAACAAATACACCATACAGTACAACAACAAATACACCACTATATACAACAACAAATACACCACTATATACAACAACAAATACACCACTATATACAACAACAAATACACCACTATATACAACAACAAATACACCACTATATACAACAACAAATACACCACTATATACAACAACAAATACACCACTATATACAACAACAAATACACCACTTTATACAACAACAAATACACCACTATATACAGTACAACAACAAATCATAATATTATTGCATCAAATGCATTATTCTTCCGACACAAGAATTAACAAAGACCGTGTCTCACTAACTTCAACTAGATTTTCATGTTCATTTAAATTTAAGCAGAATAATAATATTATAACATAAACAAATAATCCTGTGCGTGAAAGCCCCCAAAATATACTTACAATTATGTTTTCACCTTTGTGATGTGAGATAATAGACAGTATGTTAAGATATGGTGTCTCTAGGCAATATATGATTAATTTTATTCAGTTCATAAGTCAACCCAATTTCAGTAAAATGTAGTAATTTTTGGTAAATATACAGAGCTTTGATTAATTTCAGTACCAAAAAGATTAGTAAAATCGTACCGAAAATTGTCATGACCAAGAATTATTTATTAGCGTTACGATTCTCTGCATAACTTGACGAATTACCGGTACTGCTTTACGTGCACGTGAACGGTAGCACCTTACATGGTCCACCACTAAACATTAATTAAGTCTCGCCTAGATCATGATTATTTTGCAGATGATGAAACCTTGGAAGTTACACATGGAGTGGTGGAGATGGTGGTGGTGAGGCTAATTTTAGAGATCATTAAAGGTGACACAATGTGAAGCTCATTACTGATCTTCATAAGAAAGAATATATATATACCTGTATATATATATATATATATATATATATATATATATATATATATATATAAGATTTGATTTTGCCCCGAGGGGCGAGTTTATTGAGCAGCGCCCCCCATCCTGTGAGGGGACAACCACTAGTAAGGCGATACATACTGCTCAAAGAGCCATTATTCCACTGAAACAACAGCATCGTCGTCTGGTTACATTCATATTTGTGTTTATAAGTCAGGTTGGCATTATTCAGATGTGTTATTATAGTTTCCTCATTTAATTGTCACATGGTCTGTATTAAAAAAAAAAAAAAAAAAAAAAAAAGCAAGCAAGCTTGTAGTGACTGAATTATTAATTGACAGGTTGTAAATAATAGCACTACAGAACTAGTGCAATCGTATGAGGAGACTATTCATATTTTCATTACATCAATGATTATTGAGATCATAGTTAGCTGAATACAATTATTACAAAAATAGGCAATGGTATAAATCAACATTATACATAATTTAATACAGGCGGACATAATCATGATCCGGTTCGTTGTGCACTGGGAGCTAAGGTGTCTTGAGATCACCTCGTACCCATACACAACGAACGTATTATAGTCTGCATGGTTGGTATCTAATTGAATATACTTAGTGGGTATTTCAAGAATGTCAGGGGGTAAGGAAATGTGATTTGTATATTAGAAGACTGTGATTAACGAGACGTGTAACATGTGGAGGGAGGTGGTAGAAAGAGAGGGATCTCGTTGGGGGTGGAAATTTCGCTCCCAGGAATTTTCGTTCCTGTGGTATTTCAATAATAATAATAAAATAATAATAATAATAAGGGGACAACCACTGGTAAGGCAATACATACTGCTCAAAGAGCCATTATTCTACTGTAACAACAGTATCGTCGTCTGGTGTTATTATAGTTTCCTCATTTGATTGCCACATATGCTGTATATACGTGCTCAAAAAAAAAAAAAAAAAAAAAAAAAAAAAGTGACTGAATTATTAATTGACAGGTAAATAATAGCACTACAAAACTAGTGCACTCATATGAGGAGGCCATTCATGTTTTCTTACATCAATGGTTATTGAGATCATAGGTAGCTAAATACAATTATTATTACATACAAGATGTGACTAATATTTCGAACTACATTAATTATTATGCAATAATAGTACCACAAATATATTACAATCATATGAGGGACGGGGTGGTGGAGTGGTCGTGCCACTGGAATAGTAATCCAGTGGACCCGGGTTCGAATCCCGATATGTCAATGGAAGATATTATTGGGATGGAATTTGTGCTGTACTTAGTATCAGTGCAGTATCACAAAAGACACCCCAAAGCGCCAAAATAATACTCTCATTGTTCCCTGATTAAATAACACTGTATTCCCAAATTCAAAATATGCTACAAGGGGGCAATGCTTAGTGAGTTAATTGATCAATAGGTGGCGCTCTTGAGACTGAGGGTCCTAGTCTGGGGGGTGAGATTGTGAAGCGCGGAGGGGAGGCAGCTTCAGAGATGGGCTGCTTCAGGCTATGAGTGGGTGCTTTGCATGTTTCACTCCCTAGACTGGAACGAGACCTCACGGGCTTCACCGTGTTTGAGCAATAGAATGTACAGGCTCTCAGCCTATGCTCGAGAGAAAGTAGTTGGAATTTAAAAAAAAAAAAAAAAAAATACATATATATATATATTATATATATATATATATATTGGTAAAGCCAGGTAATAAATTTTCTTTAATACATACGAGGTTGAAAGAAATGGCAATTTCTGCGTTGGAAATTTTATTATTCAAAGTTTCCAGATCTCTGATGAGTTTTCGCTGGGTGGCAGGAAGTAGATGAAGGGGATGAGCAAAATTCATGGTGGTACAGGGTTACATTAAAGTACATGAAGATACAGGATATACGACGCGTTTCACTGGACAACCAGCATTATCAAGTAAGGAAGGAATGATATAAAAGGTAAACAGGAAGGATATATATAGAGGGTGGAGGTTCAGAGGAGGCGGAAAACAGGGGGCAAAAGTCTGCTATTGGTGGAAGGGTAAACTAGGAGAGAGAAAGGGGGTAACCGCTTCACGCATGCGCACTGGATGCGGGATGGTGGTCAGTAGGTGGGGTCGAAGCTGATTGGCTGCGTGTCGAGGGGCGTGGCCTAAGTTGTGTGGCTGTAGTATGACATTATAAGCCCTGCATATATATTGCTATACATATATCTCACTGCTTTTATGCCTTTATCCCTGTAACTTCTAAACTCTTAACATTCTTATTAAACATTCTTCATTTATTGAACTCCCTATAACTTTATCTATCTCTTTAACATATAATATATTTGTTGATACTTCCACTTAAATCAACACCCATTTCCTCTGTAAATGTAAACTGTATAACGTATTTATCCGGTCCTACATCATACCAGAATGCTGAGTTGATGCTGTGTTGCTTCAGCATCCTTGAACCCAGTCGATGCCTTCTTACTCAGGCATCTTCAGTTAGACTTCAACAGACCTCAGCCAGAGAGAGTCAGAGCTCTTTACTCCCTCTAGACTCTAGACTCAGACTCACCCTCTATAGCCAAGCTCCTATATCCCCTAGATATATTAGACCACACAAGTCATATATCACCTTGCTCCTCAGGCATTTATTACAAGTCTTATCATATATCTGTACTTATATACCTGTACGTTTATTCTTATTATCACTTATCCAATAATTAATGTGTTGTGTTATTACCTATAACCCCCTATATACTTAACATATTATATGGCGACCTTGCAATAGCGTTTTAAGGCTATACTTAAGTTTTTCCCAATCTACCCCTCTACAATTATCAACATTACAAATCCCTAATTATACCTTACATTTCATGTGAGGATAATTGCTGTACTTCAAACCCTGCCTACCAGCCTTGCAGTTTCTCCAAACGCCTTACAGCCTGCCAGCCTGACAACCATACAGCCTGCCAGCCATTCTGCCAAGCTGCAAGCGTGTGCGTACGTCCATGGTACACACACAGTCACAACGCCTCCAACTAGCCGCTACGTGTGTACATCCGTACACACACACAACGCCCCTGCCTGTCGTACGACCAACTGATCAACACTGACACAACGTTCTCTAAGAGGAATCATGTGAGTGCTTAACTTTACTTAAAAGTGCATTGTTTAAGAGGATTAAGTGATCATGTTTTCAAAGCCTCAACCATTAGAGTTCACATATACAGCAGGTGTGATTACTAGATCACATTCTCAAAATGACCCACTGACACACTCACCCACTGACACACACAGCCAAACACCAACAACAACACCACCACCACCACCACCACCACTTTTACCTACCCTCCCTCCACCTGATCAACCTCCACATTCACAAATTTCCAAAAATACCAACCTCCAACCCCCACTTACACAATATTCGGAGGCCACAGAACACTTATTTACTCTGCCATCTAGAGTTGATGATAATAGACGTGTATCATTTTCTCAACCTCAGAACTCAAATACATCTTTCAACATCACTTATTCAAACAAACAAAACACAGCCCCTCCTATGCATTCAGCTTCTAGCTGGAATACTACTTGGGATGATGGTTCAAATCCCAGGGACAGACCTGTGGTGTCACCTACGATTGGTGCTACAGCTCATTCTGAAGGATTTTGGGATTTTCAACCCTCTGACCCTACACCAAGGTTGTATGCCAACAGCAATATCTTTCAACCTCCTCAACAACAACAGGGTCTCCCTCCTAACATACACAGTCACCAGCAATTTCCTACTATCAAACAAGAAGCGGAACAATACCCAACACATCCTTTATCAACATCCCACCAACCCCATCAAATATCCTACCAACCTCAACAAGCACCTTACCAACCAAATATCCTTGAAATCATCCATCAGAACGCCCCTAGGTTATTTTCTGGGAACACCCTCAAGAATTATTCTGTTCATGCTTTCATACAGGATGTAGACGGCGAAATTGCCATGAGAGGTGCCGGTCAAAATGATAACACCAAAGTGCAAATTTTCAAAGCTAGAATACACAAAGGTGATTCCAACTCAGCTCAGCTCCTTCTAGAGTCAGACAAAACAGAAGACTGCTCTTACGAGGAACTGAAAAGTATGTTCATTCAAAGATATGGCATACAGATGGCAGGTACATTCTCAGCTACTCACAGAATTGCTAATGAATTAAAGAACCACCAGAAATATCTAAATACCCCAGTCGATAGGATTGTTGCCACAGCTTCTACCATGACCAAATCACTTAGACATGAATTGAAGGATAAGGACTGGACACTCAAGCACGGCGGTGAGGAATACATGAATATCAAACAAGTGGCCAAGTTTGTTGGTTACATGATGGTATCAAACCTCCTTCCTGAATCCATAACGGGATTAATACAATCTATTCCATTCACCCCTAACGACACACTGGTAGATTTCTCTCAAACTGTCCATGCCAAATGTAAAGAGAATGGTCTAGACCACAAAATCCAATTCCTGACCAATCCCTCAAAACCCCAAGGTGTTGTAGCTGCAATTCACAATCACTCAAACTCCCCCAATCACGCCAAGCACTACAATGCTCACTCAAAACCTTTCGACCACTCACAGAAACCTAAACCTTATTACTCGCCCAAGACACCCTATCTTTCTTCCAAATCTAACTACAACCCACACAAATCTCCAACGATCTCTAACAGTAATGTCACCTGTTATTATTGCGGTAACCAGGGTCATATAACTCCTGAATGCCTCATCAAGGTAAGAGAGGAACAGGAGATGGCATCACATAAAGAACCATTTTGCCGCAAATGCAAATCTAAGGGTCATTGGACCAAGTTCTGCACTCACATGAAAGCTCTTAGGGAAAAGACTAGGACGGCCACACCAGGAAACACCAAAACGGCCACACCAGGAAACACCAAAACGGCCGCTTCAGTCAAGACAAAATCAACCAGTTCGGGGGAAGAATAGACGCCCAGCACGGTACTATACCTCCAAACTGTGCTGGGCTGACCAACAATGCCACCCAAACTCGACCCCTCAAATCTGTCGAAATAGGTTGTCTTGATAAATCTTCCTTGCTTTTACCCGCTAAATGCGAAGAGCATAATCTAAATCTCTTTTTAGACACAGGCTCCCCAGTGAATCTTATAAGTCTCAACAAATTTAATCTTATAAATTCTAATAATCAATTCAGTCAATCTTACCCTGATGTCAATATAAAATCAGTCAGTGACAACCCATTAGAGGCATTATCTAAGGTTTATCTACCTATCAAGATCACCGAAGAATTAGCAACACCCCTGCCATTCTATGTCATTAACAAACTCCCCATAAATGCCGACTTGCTCCTAGGGTTTGTTAGTATGAATATGCTCAAAATCATAATTTTCACCCATATGGACCAAGTTATGATCGGTGGTTTAAAAGGCGACACTATCGAATGCTCACGCAGTAGTGAATCCTCTGTCAAAGGTACCACCAACCACCCAAAACAGGCATTCGATCACACTAAACCTAGACCCAAAAGAAAATTCAGTTTCAAAACTACCGTAAAATCCGGTCCCTCTTCGGTCACTCAAGAGGTCACTAAAACCCCCCCTGATGCCCCCACTCCTAGCTATCAATACACTGAGGTATCTATAGGTGATCTGATAACTGACCATTCCCTTACAGCTGACGTAATTTTGCAAGATGATGTAACTATTCAACCAAAATCATCTATGAAGGTAGAAACTTATGTCAATCAATTACCCGCTAATTATCACAAATATAGCATCATCACTCTTCCAGACACTACCTCCATAAAGGGTCTTATAACCACTCCAGCCCTTCATGAGAGCAAGAATGAATATTTTGAAACTTTAATTCTCAATTACTCAGATAACATATTTAGTATTAAAAGTGGTACCAAGATTATGGAAGCAGAAGTTTTCCCTTTTATTTTTAATGACCAAAGCTTACCAGTTAGTAAAAACCTTGTCATTAACGCAGCTATTAGCAAGGATGAATCAGAGACTAGGTCACAAATAAAATCTCTAATTAATGATCTTGATTTTGAGGACTACACTGAGAATCTTGTGAGTTTGTTGTGCACGTATAAAGAGGCAGTTATGTTACATAATGAAGATCTTGGGTTTTGTGATGTGCTTCAACACAAGATCATATTACGCAACTCGGAGACTAACCCCATATACTGTCCTTCTTATAGGTTAGCTCATGCTCAGAGAGAACAGGTAGAATCTCAAGTCAAGGCTATGTTAGACCAACAAGTAGTCTCTCCCTCATCCAGTCGTTGGAGGAGCCCTATATTCCTAGTACCTAAGCGGAACCCCAACGAGTGGAGGTTAGTGGTGGACTTCAGGAAGTTAAATGACGCTATCATTGAGGAGAAATTTTATATGCCCTCCATCAATGAAGTTATGAGTAATTTGAACTCTAAAAACAAAATCTTCTCTACCATTGATTTAGGTAGTGGTTTTCATCAGATAAAGTTGGACGATGATTCCCGTAAGTACACAGCTTTCAGCACTCCCAGTGGTACTTATGAGTTCAATAGACTCCCTCAAGGGTTAAAAACTAGTCCAGCCTTTTTCCAACGGCTTATGTGTCACATTCTTGCAGGCCATTTGGGCAAAGATATCCAAATCTACATAGATGACATCATTATAATGTCGCCTGATATCGAATCTCACCTTGAAAGCCTAGGAAAGATCTTTCAAAAACTAAAGGATGCAGGTTTAAAGGTAAAATTAAAAAAGTGTAAATTCTTAAAACGTAGTGTTGAATTTCTCGGTCACAAACTTTCAGCAGATGGCATCAGAACAAAGACCGATATCACTAAAGCTATACATGAATTTCCCCAACCTGAAAATGTGACACAACTCCGCCAATTCCTTGGCCTAGCCGGGTACTACCGTAGTTTCATCTCCAAATTTTCGGAAAAAGCCAGTCCCCTTTTCAAACTGTTAAAAAAGGACGCTGAATTTGATTGGAAAGAATCCGAACAAACATCATTTGACGAGTTGAAGCATCACCTGTGTAATCCTCCTTGCCTGTCTTACCCCGACTATACTCAACCTTTTATTATCCACACCGACGCGTCCTATAGCGGTATTGGAGCTTGTTTAATGCAAAAAGACAGCCGCGATAAATTTCAACCTTTAGCCTTTGCCAGCAGGACTCTTAAACCTGCCGAGAAAAATTACTGTGTCACCGACATTGAAGGAGCCGGTCTTATCTGGGCTCTACAGACATTCAAAGACAAAATCCTTAACTATGACATTGAAGTGTGGACGGATCACAAGCCTCTAGTTGATCTGTTTGACAACAGTAATATGTCTGGGAGACGCGCAAGGTGGAAGTACATATTACAAAGTTTCAACCCTAGGATACTCTACATTAAAGGTCACAAAAATGTTGTAGCGGATGCTCTCTCTCGTAATCCGGTACTTTGTGCACATTTAAACACGATGACTTTAGCTAATGAAGACATGTCCACAGCTCAGAGAGGTGATCCCAAGTTGTGTGAGATCATTCTTGCTCTAGAGAATAATGAAACTAACCAACACCTAGAAGATTACACTCTAATTGATAACACGCTATTTCGTAATCAACTCATCAAAGGCAAACATCAACTTGAAAGGAACATTCTGCAGTTAGTTGTACCTAACAATAAAGTAGAAGAAATACTCCCTCATCTTCATGGTTCTAAATTTGTCGGTCATCCTGGCAAAGAAAGGGCTATGCTCATTGCTCAAAAACAATTCTACTGGAAGTCCATGAAATCTGACATAGATAATCACATAGACGCTTGCGAGAACTGTGCCAGAATTAACCCTAAGCTTACACCCCAAGCTAATATCAAAACTTATCCCGTCCCAGAGAAACCTTTCCAGTTGATTGCCATAGACCTTTTGAAAATTGTTAAGACTAACAGTGGTATGAATTATCTTCTCGTAGCCTCGGATCATTTCTCTAGGTACTCCATTCTCTCTCCCATACCTGATAAGGAAGCCAATACTATCGTTAAAACTCTTGTAAATAACGTGATTTGCAAATACCCCTCACCTAAATTTATTCTTTCAGATAATGGCGGGGAGTTTGTGAACGAGACTATGTCTAAGATGTGTGATGAGTACGGGATAGAGCACATCAGGGTTGCCCCTTACTCACCACAGAGTAACGGCCTAGTTGAGAGAGCTAACCGTAAAATACTCCATGAATTGAAAAACATTTGTCTTGACAGGGATCATGAAATTTGGGACGAATTTATCCCCTTCGTGGAATGTACTATGAATTCTCTGCCTAATATCTCCACAGGTGAATCCCCTCATTTCATCGTCTTTGGAGAAGACAAACACCTACCCCACATGCTCAATGAACAGATTAAGCCCATATATACTCAGGATTTCATAACTCATCATATAAACACCTTTAAAAGAATTCATAAACAAGTCATGAATAAACTAACCTTAACCAAAGAACAAATGATAAAAAGCAATCACAAATCTAATAAACAACAAAAACTGAAACCTGGAGACATTGTGTTCTCAAGAATTCACGACAGGGCTGATAAACTAGACCCTCTGTTCGAAGGCCCCTATCGTGTGATCAGTATTCGCCACAACATTGCAGTCATTAGACATCTGGAGAAAGGTAAAGAATCCAGGAGTAGCATTAACCACCTCAAATTAGTGCACAGAAACTTAAACTGTGTCCAAGAAAATATGGACAAAGATATCATACCCATCAACCAATCCCCTGATGAAATCCTACAAGCCCCGACCCATGATTATAATCTTAGAACTAGGAGTGTAAACAATGTTCTAGTGGATTATACTTCTATAACTCAACTTCTGTTTCAGAATAATATTAAACCTAATATCTTCTACTCATAATACACCAAGTTTGCCTATATATCTATTTAACTATGTATTTATCTTGTGAATATATTTAGTGTACTCTTGGCCAAATTGTTGTCCATTATTTATTTTTGCATAGATATCTCATATTTCATGTTTAGATGTGGCTACTCCCAGCGTTCGCATTATCTAAAAGCGTTCGCATTGCTCCTTGTGTTCACTTTACTCCCTGTGTTCACATTACTCCTTGTGTCCGCATTATTCATAGCGTTCACATTTATCTTAATTTTTACTCAAATTTTACTCCTTTAAATCTCTACTCCAAATATTATTTACACTCCCAAGTTATTTTTGATTTACTCCTCTATAATATTTACTGTTATTTTTATACTCCTTTTAAACCCCCAGGATGACCAAGGGAAGGTGTGGGCCGATTCTTTTGATCGTCTTGATTGTCCACCTGATGGGCACCTTTGCCATCCATTCGAATGGCGCGGTAGTTAGTCCTACAGGTAGGATGACCTTGGTTTCGGATGTTATGGCAGTAAAATTCACCAACGTCGACCTGAGTGTTATGGCCCCGACCTTGGCGAAAGCTATCAATGCCTTAAGAAGTTCAGATTCTATTTTGACAGTGTTTCTGAATCACTCAAACATCAAACATAGCAATCACTACGCAACTCTAACTCAGTTACTTTGGAGAACTAATGTGGTGAAAAACACCTTAGATTACTTATTCATTCAAATAGCCTCTAAAAATCCGGTCAAACCAAGGTCAGAATCCAAACGAGCTAGACTTAGAAACAGGAGAGGACTTATTGATGCAGGAGGTTACCTGTTGTCTTCTCTCTTCGGGACAGCTACTGAAGACCAAGTGAACGCCATCGCTGATAAAATCGGTGAAGTAGAAAATACCCTCAGAAGCCAAGAAAAGTTAGTGGAGATCCAAATAGACACTATTAATGAAATCTCTACTCATGTTAACGACTTACAATCTCTCATGAGTGAAGCGGAATCTACCATTAATGAACTCTCTGATATTACCTCATTTCTTGAAAACATTCTAGAAATCTCTACCCAACTTGACAACATTTATTTTATCTCTATGAAATTAGAGTCAGACTTTAGTAGACTCTTAAACGCCCTCAACGATGCTGAACACGGTATAGTGAGCTCAGATCTTCTCCCCTTGAGTAGTCTGAGGAAAATCATCACTCAGGCCGGCAATGACTTCCGCCTCTTACCAGTGTTCCCGCTTGACCAAATTGAACTTTTATATGGATATATAGATGTCCACATGTATAACTATGAATATATGCTTATTATTCCATTTGCATCATCCATTTCCTTCGCCCATTACATGATCACTCCTTTCCCCTTTTTCCTCAACAATCAATTAGTTTCTTTGGACAACTCCTTCAGCAACTTGTTCATCTCCACTTCCGAGAATCACCACGCCTGGTTGGATGATTATTCATTCTCTACTCTCTGTCACTCCCCTATTATATCCCAGGCCATTTGCCCAGCCTTTGCTCTCAGGTTAATCCCCTTCCATGCTGACGGCTGTGCTAGTGCCTTGATTCACAATAATTCCATTATAGAACATTGCCAGTTCAAGGAAGTTGCTAAGAAACCCTTCTATCATGCTCATGTGTCTCACTCTCATCACCTTTATTTCCCTTCTGACACTACCATCTCCATCTCCTGTCAGAATGATATTCCATCTTCTGATCGGGTAATTTCTGGTCTCATCATTATCCCTGACACTTGCTCTATCACCTCTTCCAAGGTAACCATTTACCCCACTAATTACCACCTTACTGAACTCTATCAACTATACAACGTGAACGATATGTTTCTCACTCTCCCAAATATCTCAGCTAATATATCTAAACTTCACATCAACTCACCTGATTTAAAAACCCTTCAATTGATCAACAAGTCAATTCTACCTATGGATTTTGTTAAATACTATTACCCTTACATTGCCATCCCAGCGATTGGTACTCCTATGCTCATTATTATCATCATCCTAGGTGTCTCTTGGTTTGCTCTTTCTCGCCTGAATCTTCGCATTGCTGCTCTTGAAGCCTACGCGAGGAATAGAGCACTTTAAGTTCTTTCTTTATTTTTGTGTTAATATATTTCTTTATATGTATATATATTTATATCGTCAGTGGAACAGCTTAGGGTATTATTTCTTTCCACTGTCAGATGTTACATTGTATTACTATATAAGTTTACACCTGCCATGTGTTATATATAGCAGTTGTAATCTTCTCCTTATACTCAACTATATATTTATATTATTTAACATAAACCTTTATTCTAATTTGTTGGTAGCTCACACCCTTGATCTAGGTCTAATGGACAATTTTGATACGGTGCGATGTGTCAACAGACTAGTCATTTTTTTTTACTATAGTTGATCATGGTGAGATCAATTCTTTTACCCCCCGGCGAATGTAGTATGACATTATAAGCCCTGCATATATATTGCTATACATATATCTCACTGCTTTTATGCCTTTATCCCTGTAACTTCTAAACTCTTAACATTCTTATTAAACATTCTTCATTTATTGAACTCCCTATAACTTTATCTATCTCTTTAACATATAATATATTTGTTGATACTTCCACTTAAATCAACACCCATTTCCTCTGTAAATGTAAACTGTATAACGTATTTATCCGGTCCTACGTCATACCAGAATGCTGAGTTGATGCTGTGTTGCTTCAGCATCCTTGAACCCAGTCGATGCCTTCTTACTCAGGCATCTTCAGTTAGACTTCAACAGACCTCAGCCAGAGAGAGTCAGAGCTCTTTACTCCCTCTAGACTCTAGACTCAGACTCACCCTCTATAGCCAAGCTCCTATATCCCCTAGATATATTAGACCACACAAGTCATATATCACCTTGCTCCTCAGGCTTTTATTACAAGTCTTATCATATATCTGTACTTATATACC
>JBAKBP010032560.1:0-23004 GCA_037953745.1 Lithodes maja
ATATTGATTGATTAATAGACATCTGTACAGTATGTCTAGACTAGTCTATAATTATATATTTATTTATATATCTATCGATCTGTTGTCATGCATAAGGTACGTAGATAGACAGATAAATTTTGTTTGGTGACTGATCAGTAGATATATATCGAATATAAATCTATTGCTATACCAATCCATCTGTATCATATACTGTATATCTGTTGTCGATCCGTCGTCATGCATAGGACGTGATTTGCAGCACAAGCCAGGTATAATTGCCCACATTAATTTGTTTAGACTCCCCGATTTTGGGTTTGGAGGGAAAATTAGTATGATTAAATTAGAAGTGTATGTTCTTGTGCAGTAGTTAAATAAGATGACCAATTAACGGTTTTATAGCAATTTATTCTTGTAATTTAATTGTACTGATTGTTCTACCATACATAAGATTAGGGAGCGTTTGCAAAATTACGCAACTGTATAACCCGTACTATATACTGTATATAGATAGATAGACATATAGATAGGTAGATATAGACAAATAGACAGATTAAGAGATAGGTAGGAACATACATAAAATGAGAGATAGACATCAATCGTATCAATATTGACATATAAATCTATCACAGTCTCTATCCATAAATACCCTTTCCTCTGACGCCCTCCACAAGCCAGGCGCCAGGGATAATTGTTAAGTCAGACCCAGTGAAGGAAAAAAAGTCAGCCGGACTCTATCCCAGTCAGCCAGGGGGATGAAATGTGGAGTGTTAATTACGGAAGGCTGAGCACGGGGGACTCCATGAATACTTGAGAGGAGGGCGCTTAGACCCCCCGTCCTCCCAGCCCCTCTTACTTACTCTCTCTCTTTCTCTTTTGCCTCTTTCCCCCTCCCCCCCACCTGTCTCCTCCAACGTTGACCACCCCCTACCTCCCCGCCCCTCCCTTACTCTCTCTCTCTCTCTCTCTTCCTTCTCGCCCCCCTGTCTCCTCCAATGTTGCCCCCCCCCCCCCCCCCCGTACTCCCTCTACCACCTCCTTCCGTACTCCTTCGACCTCCCACTCCCGTACTCCCTTTAGCGTCGATTGCAACTTCCCCCTCCTGTACTCTACCCCTCCCCCCCACCCCCTGTGTCCTTCAGCTGTGACCCCCCCCCCCCTCCTCCCCTGTACCGTCTACCGTCTACCTTCTTCCCCCGCCTCGATCCAGCCCCCTGTCTGTCTCCTCTACCGCTGACCACACCTCTACCCTCCCACCCCCACCCCCACCTGCCACAGTCATTGTTTACGCCTCTCTAAACCCAAAATGCCATGAACAGTCTACATATTGACAAAGAAATGGGGCGAAAGGTCTTAAAATCGCCAAACAAATGAGCCGAACGTCTAATAATCTGAAAACTAATGGGGCTGAACATGAGGAAGAAGAGGGACCATAAAAACGACCCCTATCCCCTAAAATGGTTTGACACTATTCTTGTTGTGCCATTGGTCGCTGTGTTCCTATAATTGGTAATTACTGCTTCGTTGATGGAGGTTACAACAACAAACAATACTACTTTCCTCACAGTACCTTTCCCTTCACCTGCTCTGTTCCTTCCCCTCCTCTTTCGTTTTCCTTGCCCTTGTGTTTTCCCTTCCCTTCTGTTCCTCTATCCCATAATTATATTGCCGGATTTTGCCTTCTTTTCCTCTTCTAAGAACAATCCCTTCCCCTCCTTTTTCCCTTCCCTTACCCTCTTTATCCCTTCCTCCGCCCCTCCCCCACTACGACCCATCCCTTCCCCTCCACTGTCCATTCCCTTCCCCTTCTCTTCCCCTTCCTTTGCCCTCCTCTTTCCCATCCTCCTACCCGCCCTACATATGTCCATTCCTTTCCGCTCCTCCGTCTCTTCCATTATCCTCCTCTTCCCCTTCCCTTCCCTCCCAAACTCCCCCTCCCCTGCTCACCCCCCCCCCCCCCCCGCCCCTCCACTCCCACCACACCATCCTCCAACAACTGTAAACATCTAAACATAACCCCCCCCCCCCCCCCCCCCGTTTACCTCCTCCCTTCATTAATACCTCGCCAGTTCTGTGTGTGTGTCTCTCTCTCTCTCCTCTCTCTCTCTCTCTCTTCTCTCTCTCTCTCTCTCTCTCTCTCCTCTCTCTCTCTCTCTCTCTCTCTCTCTCTCTCTCTTACTCTCTCTCTCTAACCCCTTCCTCGACCTGGTATTTGCACGGCGATTATTTTTCCTCAGCGATAGGGCGTCATTACATATACCACCAAATGCTGTTATTCTGAGTGTTGTCAAGGGTTGGTGGGGGGGGGGGTTATTGCCATTTGATGTTTGGATGTCGAAATGGTTAGCTGGAAATTCTGCAGCATTATCCTTCGTGCTTACAAATAGAAAGACAGGAAACGAGCGATGCATTTGTTGGCTGCACAAAGGCCTTCATGTGAGGAACCCGCTTTGCCATGTTGGCCCATTAACCCCTTCTGTACCAGCGACGCCTTTGCAATCTTCTTCTAGTTATATGTTGGCGATATTGTACAGTTTAAGAAGGACCTGTAGTACTAAAAAGGGTTACGTGAGATAGCCTGTTTATTGCTGAAGGCTCTTCATAAACTGAATAAAGTCGTCTATTAGTAATCAACACCAAATGAAAAGGACGGGACTGGTACTGAACGTGTTAATATTATTGTGTGTTTGTTATTTTCTTTACAATTTGTTTTAATATAACATTGGCATTGGTGTCTTGCGCTCATATTAATATAACATTGGCATTGGTGTCTTACGCTCATATTACGAAGATAAGAATTATTCAGTGACGTTCGAAAGTCATTTTGCACCTTCGTAATCCTAGCTTCAGTATTCTTTCTGTTTGTAAACGGAATATATTACTAAACACGTACGTCTGATGAAAACGGAATATATTACTAAACACGTACGTCTGATGAAAACGGAATATATTACTAAACACGTACGTCTGGTGAAAACGGAATATATTACTAAACACGTACGTCTGATGAAAACGGAATATATTACTAAACACGTACGTCTGATGAAAACGGAATATATTACTAAACACGTACGTCTGATGAAAACGGAATATATTACTAAACACGTACGTCTGATGAAAACGGAATATATTACTAAACACGTACGTCTGATGAAAACGGAATATATTACTGAACACGTACGTCTGATGAAAACGGAATATATTACTAAACACGTACGTCTGGTGAAAACGGAATATATTACTAAACACGTACGTCTGGTGAAAACGGAATATATTACTAAACACGTACGTCTGATGAAAACGGAATATATTACTAAACACGTACGTCTGATGAAAACGGAATATATTACTAAACACGTACGTCTGATGAAAACGGAATATATTACTAAACACGTACGTCTGATGAAAACGGAATATATTACTAAACACGTACGTCTGATGAAAACGGAATATATTACTAAACACGTACGTCTGATGAAAACGGAATATATTACTAAACACGTACGTCTGGTGAAAACGGAATATATTACTAAACACGTACGTCTGGTGAAAACGGAATATATTACTAAACACGTACGTCTGATGTAAACGGAATATATTACTAAACACGTACGTCTGATGAAAACGGAATATATTACTAAACACGTACGTCTGATGAAAACGGAATATATTACTAAACACGTACGTCTGATGAAAACGGAATATATTACTAAACACGTACGTCTGATGAAAACGGAATATATTACTAAACACGTACGTCTGATGAAAACGGAATATAGTACTAAACACGTACGTCTGATGAAAACGGAATATAGTACTAAACACGTACGTCTGATGAAAACGGAATATATTACTAAACACGTACGTCTGATGAAAACGGAATATATTACTAAACACGTACGTCTGATGAAAACGGAATATATTACTAAACACGTACGTCTGATGAAAACGGAATATATTACTAAACACGTACGTCTGATGAAAACGGAATATATTACTAAACACGTACGTCTGATGAAAACGGAATATATTACTAAACACGTACGTCTGATGAAAACGTTTACATTCTCCTATGTGTAATCCAAATTGTCGAGAGCTATTTTCCTCTAATGTCTAGAATAACCATGCAAATAAAATGTGTCGCAATGCACATGCTATTGTAATTTCAGCCATTAAGAGCCATGGGATTTGTTATGACTTCAGAGAACTGCAGTGGAATGGGCAAAGTAAATACTCTCAATAATTCCACTCTGGAGACATATTTTTCAATTTAGATACTGTTAATTAATCTCACAGAAATTACAGTGGGACTAAGGAACCGAGAAGGGGACCGAGAACATTGCACTCAGTACTGTTACTTACCCGTACATGATTCGGTACTGTTGGTTACTGGTGCCTGTTTCAGTACTGTTGGTTACTGGTGCATGTTTCAGTACTGTTGCTAACCCATACATAATTCAGTACTGTTTCTTATCGGTATATACTATTACACCTTCGCTCACATGTTTCCGTACTATTACACGTCTAATTGTTGTTGGTTACCTGTAGCCCCCATAGTCATTATGCGTAAATACCTCGGTACCTACGCGTAACTACCCCAGTGTTTCCGTTTACCCAAGATCTATATACCTTGCGTTTACCTACCATTTTTTTTTTTTTTTTTTTTTTTTTTTTCCTAGTTGTCCTGTTTTTGTCAAAGTTTCCGTGTAGTCTACCTGTCCTGTTTTTTCTATTGTTGTTTTTTTCTCTCTCTAGCTGTTCGGTGTTTATTATTATTTCTGTCTAGCTGTCCCGTTGTTGTTTTTTCCGTGTAGCTGTCCTGTTTTTATTTTCGTTTCCGTCTACCAGTCTTGTTTTTGTTTTTGTTTCCATCTAGCTGTCCTGTTTTTTGTTTACGTCTAGCTGTCCTGCTTTTGTTATTATTTCCGTCTAGCTGTCCTGTTTTTTGTTATTATTTCCGTCTAGCTGTCCTGTTTTTTGTTATTATTTCCGTCTAGCTGTCCTGCTTTTGTTTTTGTTTCCGTTTAGCTGTCCTGTTTTTGTTTTTTTGTTTTTTTTGTTCTACCCGTAGTTGGTTCATTGTTTATTATGCGTATCTGGCGCATTGGTTATGTATTGCTTACTCGGTGATGATGCGGTCTCTATCAATCTTAACCCTTTCAAGATACCATGACGCATTTTTATTTCTGTTGTCTGGCTATTATTAGACGATTTTTTCAGATTAGGAAGGGTATAAAGAAGTCATAGGATTAATTGGCTATTTCTCGAATCACCCACCCCCAGCTAGGGGTTATGTGCCCGAGTATTCTGTATACATAGATACATACATTTACGATTATTTTATTTATTTACATACATTTACGATTATTTTATTTATTTACATATTTTGTTTTACCTGTCGCCATAATTTCGTCATGTGTATCAATATTTATGGTGGCCCTACTATGAAACCTGACGTGTGTTCCCCGGCAGCTCTTCATGAGTTAGTGATATTTACAGCCCCCTTCACCAATTACCTGACGAAGCCGCGACAGGAGGAGGGAATCGATGGTGTACTGTCTCGTTGGTGATACATGGGGCTCCTGTGTGTGTGTGGATGACTCTGTGTGTGTGTATGTGTGTGTATGTGTGATTCTTTGTGTATGGGAATTTGTAGTGTGTGTGTGTGTTATGTGTGTGATTCTGTGAGTATGTAAATATGTAGCGTACTTACTCTAGTTGTACTTACTCTAGTTGTATTGCGGGAGTGAGCATGCTCGTTATTTCCCGCCTCCTATATGTGTAGGTGTTATATGTATCGTTGGAATGGCTGTGGATGTGTGTGTAGTCTGTATTTTTAGCCAATTGGCGACATCGGAAACGAAGGCTTAGGGTGGATCTGTATGGTACCATTCTCACTATAGACGGTACCGTCTCGCCCGAAGGCTTAGGTAGCCATCAGCTTAGGTGAACCATATGATACCCATCTCGCCTTGTACCATTTTTGCCAACCCCAGATGGGACGTCACAACGTCGTCCACTTATTCCAGGTACCTATTTACAGCTAGGTGAACTGAGGCTAACACATGAAAGGAGACAAGCCCAATTTGTCTCCGCCCGGCCGGGGGATTGAACCCCCGACCCCTCGTGTGTGAGACGAGAGCGCTACCTACTAGGCTACGGGCGTGTGACTGTGTGTGTGATTCTATGGGCTTGTGAATCAGTAGTTTGTGTGTGTGTGTGTGTGTGTGTGTGTGATTCTGTGTGTATGTAAATTTGTAGTGTGTGTGTGCGTGTGTGTGTGTATACAGTATGTGTGTTTTAAGGGGTGTCAGATTTATTGCGCCAGGGGATATTTGTGTATTCATTTGTTTCGTGTGTTTTATTACTCAGATGTCCTGTTACTCTTTAGTTACTCTAGCTGTTGGATGTCAGTATCTTATAATAAAATATAATTGGATTCAAGATTCGAATAACATTTTCACGTTAGTAAAATAATTGGATTTAACTGGATGAGAAATGCCTATATAAAGCAGCTTAATCGAATGAGGGAAAGCAGTGTTCGTGTTAAATAGTTTGCAATGTCTATTCTTGAGCACTGATTGAGACGCAGCCATTTCCATTTGTATCGAACCATAACGAGACCGAACCCAAAAGAGACACTACGATGCTCTGTTGTAGCCTAGATGCTTTAGAACTTGACTTAACCCCTTCAGCACCATGACGCCTTTCTGCCTTTGATTCTGGATATAATGAGATGATTTTATGCAGTTTAAGAAGGACCTGCTTTATTAACCCCTTCTGTACCGGCGACGTCTATTTTAATTTATTCTTTTCTTATTTAGGCGATTTTATGAAGCTTAGGAAGGATATATGGTTCAAAGATTCAAATTTATGTTTTTTTTTATACGTTAGGGACATGGAGTTCTCGAAAAGGGGCTCCAGTTCTGACACTATTGTTGACTTACGGTGTGCTGGTGTAATAATCCAGAATGGTTGGTAGCCTCTGAAATCCTATGTTAACTAACTAATTAAGGCCAAACCTTTAGGTAACATCTTGAGGCATATGTATTATGGGTAAAATCCTGGGTAGCGGGAGAACTGTTTTTCAGATGCCTATTTACTAAGAAACATTGAACAATATCTTTAACCTAACCAAAACCTAACCTAACCTAACCTAGCCTAGTATATTAGTGGACTATTTATGAATGTAAAATGTAAGAATATATTGTAACATTACCAAATTATTGAGACATATGTACAGGTCTCCCAACTAGGGCCACTACACAGGATTAAACCGTATTATGTTTTGTATTAAATATCTAACTTATCACCCCCCCCCCCCCCCCTCGCTCACTCCTCCATCTATGTTGGAAGTAATAATTGTTATAGTATATAGTAAACAAGGGACTGGAGTTCTCGATAAGGGGCTCCAATCATGACGCTATTCTTGACTTACAGTGTGCTGGCTTAATAATCCAGAAGGGCTGATAGCCTCTTACCTTTACCTTATACCTTTGGATGTGTTCGCCGCTCCTCTAGCGGCACCAAGGAGCGCGACGCCCCTCGTTATGGGTGGTGATTTGGTGCAGTAGACTGTTTGAAGCGACAGCTCGCTCCCTTGCGAGGATGGGCTCGTCTGGCACTTTTTGCAGTTCGACATCTAGGGCTCTCTTGAAGTTGTCTAACGAGATGTCCCTCATGTCTCTTACTCGCCGTGGGAGTTTGTTGAAGAGACGTGGGCCTCTGTGTGATAACCAGCCCTCTCGCAGAGAGCCCATAGCACCCCTGTTATTCATCCGGGGGATTTCGCATTCCCAGCCTCTCCTATCACTGAATTTCATGACTATCGGAGTATGTAGGTTTGGTACTAAACCCTCTGCGATTTTCCATGTGTATATTATTAGGTAACGTTCTCTTCTACGTTCCAGTGAGTACAGATTCAGTGCTCTTAAACGCTCCCAATAGTGTAGATGTTTTATCGAACTTATATGCGAAGTGAAATTTCTTTGTACACTCTCTACGTCATTTATTTCACCTGCTTTGTATGGGGATGTTAATACGCTACAGTATTCAAGCCGCGGTAGCACTAGAGATTTGAAGAGCGTTATCATAGGCAATTCACCGCGTGTTTTAAAAGTACGCAGAATCCAACCCGTTAGACGTTTCGCAGCCGCCACTTTGACCTGGTTATGTACTTTGAAACCCATATTTTCAGACATTAATACCCCAAGGTCTTTCACACTGTCTTTCCGTTCTATTATGTGGTTAGATTCTGTTAAGTAATTTGTAATTTCTTTAACACCATTATTATCTCCGTACCGTATTAATTGGAATTTTTCCTCATTGAATTGCATGTTGTTTTCCCTGGTCCACTGGAACACTACATTCATGTCTTCCTGCAGTCGGCCCGTGTCCTCTTGTGTGTTTACTATCTTACTTAATTTTGTGTCATCAGCAAAAGACGACACCGTACTGTGTCTGGTGTTGGTATCTATGTCGCAAATTAGTATGAGGAACAGAAGGGGCGCTAGCACTGTTCCTTGGGGCACTGAGCTTTTGACTTCCGAAGTCTCAGAAGTGACTTGGTTTACTGCTACCGATTGTTTTCGGTTTACGAGGAAATTGTATATCCACCGTCCAATTTTCCCAGTTATACCTTTTGCTTTCAGTTTGTGGGCTATTATACCATGGTCACATTTATCAAATGCCTTAGCAAAATCGGTGTAAATGACATCCACGTTTTTCTTTTCTTCTAGCGCTTTAAGAATTTTGTCATAGTGTTCCAAAAGTTGTGAGAGACATGATCTTCCCGCTCTAAACCCATGTTGACCGGTGTTGTGTAGTTCATTTGCCTCCATGAATGTTGAAATTTTGCTTCGCAGGACTCGCTCGAAAACTTTAATGATGTGAGAGGTTAGAGCTACCGGGCGGTAGTTTTTTGGTAGTGCTTTACTCCCTCCTTTATGCAGTGGGGCAATTATTGCATTTTTCAAGCTATCTGGTATGTCACCAGTGTCTAGACTCCTTCTCCACATTATAGCCAGGGGTTTTGAGAGGTTTTCCTTACATATTTTCATTAGGATCGAATTCCATGAGTCCGGGCCTGGTGCCGAGTGGGATGGCATGTTGGAAATGGCCTCTTCTATGTCTTTTGGACCGAAATCAATATCCAGCATCTGAGGGGTTTCCGTGGGGGAGGTTTCCATGAAAAATATATTTTGGTCTCTGATGACTTTTGTTTCATCAGGCTCACTGAATGCCATTTCATATTGCCTGCTTAAGAGTTCGCTCATTTCCTTTTTGTCCCCTGTGAAAGAGCCGTCCCCTTTGCTCAGTGGGCCGATGTTTGATGTTGTTTTAGCCTTTTGTTTGGCGTATGAAAAGAAGTATTTGGAATTTTCCTTTATACCTGCAATAGCTTTCCTCTCCTCTTCCATATGTTGTAGTTCATATGATATTCTTAGCCTTTGTTCAATTTCCACAATTTCTCTATCTATTTCTACCTTTTGCCTATCCTGTAGATTTTGATGTGTGCGTCTTTGTGTGAGTAATTTTCTTCTTCTGTACAGCCTCCTCCTTTCCCGATCTTGTTTGCTTCTTCGTTTTGTTTGTCTTGCAGGTATATGGTGGCTACAGATTTGGGTCATGGTTTCTGTTATTAAGACTAGACATTCTGCTGGTGTCAGGTTATCCATTAAATCTTCCCAGTCTATTTCCTCCATTTCTTGATTTACCTCTTCCCACCTAATGTTTTTGTTATTGAAGTTAAATTTACTGAAGGGGCCGGTTTTTGTTCTCGATTCTGAGGTTGTCTGTACACTTTCTAAGGTTGTTTTGATCTCAATTAATTTATGATCTGAGTATGTTGTGTCCGATATGTTAATGCTGTGTACTAGAGAGTCGTTGTTAGTGAAGACCAGGTCTAAGATATTGTTTTCCCGTGTGGGTTCAGCAATATGTTGGGTAAGACTAAAAAAATCACAAAGTTCAAAAAGCTCTCTCGTATTAGTATTTGCTTCTCCGGTGTTATTTGCCACTAACTGGTTTTCTAGTTGTCTCCATTTAATGTTTGGTAGGTTAAAGTCTCCTAGCCATATAATATTTGGTGTTGGGTTCCCCAGGGTTTCCACTTCTGATTTTATTTTGTTGAGCTGGGTTTGGAATTCTTCTCGGGATGAGTCTGGAGGCCTGTATGTAACAATAACTGCTAAATTTAGGGATTCTATTTTAACTCCAAGTATTTCCACCACTTCATTACTGTTATTTAGGAATTCAGTACATATCAGTGAGTCATGTATGTACAAGGCTACACCTCCATGTGATCTATGCGTTCTGTCCGCCCTATGTAGGTTGTAACCAGGAATCCATACCTCACTATCTTCCTGATCTTTAATGTGAGTTTCTGTGAGAGCCGCAAATATAGCGTTTCCTTCTTCTAGCAGGCCCCTAATAAATGGTACTTTGTTCTTTGTTCGTGGTTCTATTTTTTAGGCCTTGGATATTTGCAAACAAGATTGGGGAGGGATTGTTTGGAGTACTATGTGTACCTAATAGTCTTCGGGATGTATTGGCCACTCTTGGGAGGCCAGGAGGTGCTCGAGGTGTTCTATGTGCTCTTCCATCTCCCTCAGTCTCTTCATCTTCATCTGCCCTTTCCCTCCTTGCCTTTTTCCTATGTCTCGTCCTCGCATAGCTAGAGAGTTTTTTGGGCTACCATTCGTGTTAGGTCTAGCATATCTCCAAGTCCCTTTAATATGAAAAGCTGGGCATTTCATATTGTAGCTGGTCTTGTTCTCAAGTGATGTCTTGCAAAGGGATGGGTGGTGATATTTGCAGGTTTTACCAAATCTACATTTTCCATGACTGGTTATGTTGTTGCAAAGTTTGGGATGAGCAAATCTACATGAATTCCCATTATATTCGCCCTTTTGACCAAAGTAGCACCTTCTTTCCAGATAATATCTGCACACTGGTGTAGACAACCCCAGTAGGTGTGGCTGGGGCTGCAAGGGGTTATGTGGTGAGCTAAGTGTGGTTGTGGGTGATAGTGGGCTTGGTGTATGGGTGGGTGAGGCCTGCAGGGGGGTGGAGTTACGGGTCGGTTGTAGGTGGGCAGGTGGCAGTGGTGAGGGGGGAGACGATGAGGAAGGGGAGCCTGATATGGGGGCTTGTTGCATCCTACGTTCATCCTGCAATTTTATTTGATCAACAGCAGTAGGGTGGTCAATGGCCATAGATGGGATTAATGTGGGTGTTTTCTGGGTCTGGGGAGGTGTGGGGAGATGTGCGACAGGGTTTGTGTATATGTAGGGTGCGAAAGGTTGTTGTTCGGCATGCGATGTGTGTTGATGTGCAGGAGGCAATGTGGGCATTATCATGGGAAGGTGTGTGTTTGTGGGTTGTGATATTTGTATGGGCCCTGAGGCCCCAATAGTTCCCCATTTTCTGTGAAAGGTAGCTATGTCTTGGCTATATTTCCGTCTATCTTGTACTTCTGTATTTTCTACAGTCTGTATGACTTGCCATGTGATATCGAAACAACTATCGCAGAAATGGAGGTTCTTCCCTCTTGTATTGTACGCCTCATTTATTGGTGTCAATCCTATGCAAATCCAGTGATATGGTTGCTTGCATATCTGACATGCGGTGCCTTCATGGAAGTCCTGAAGTCCTATTTTAAGCTACAAAATAAATACAGGAAAGTTGAAGTATAGCCCGATACCGTGTCTTAGCCAATATCCACAGGTCCAACTACTCGTGTGACCAAGGCTATATTTGGTCAACTGTTCAATTGCTCTTAAAGTTTCTATTATCCGCCAGTGGCCGTAAAGATGTTCCCAGTTTGTCGTCCAGGCACTTTACAATTTTATCCGCACGTTTTTTTTTTTTTTTTTTTTTATTTGTGCTCGGAATACCAATGGCCGCTTGAGATTCTGTGATGGGAGAGATTGGTCGTGTTTTTTATTTATTAGTTATTATTATTATTTATTTATTATTGATCATTATTATTATTAATCATTATTATTTATTTATTATTTATATTTTTTATTTATTTATTGTTTATCATTATTATTTATTTATTAGATATTATTATTATTTATTTATTATTTATCATTATTATTATTAATCATTATTATTTATTTATTATTATTATTAATTATTATTATTTATTTATTATTTATCATTATTATTATTAATCATTATTATTTATTTATTATTTATCATTATTATTATTAATCATTATTATTTATTTATTATTTATTATTTTATTTATTTATTGTTTATCATTATTTATTTATTGTTTATCATTATTATTTATTTATTATTTATCATTATTACTGTATTTATTTATTTGTTTATATATATTTTGTATTATGTTACGCCATTTTAGTGTCTTGACCGATTCAGTACCTGTGACGTCCTTCTCATTCTATTCTGGAAATTATTAGACGATTTTAGTCAGCTTAGGAAAGAAGTGTACTAATTAAGAGTCTACAGACTATCTCTATTAACCCTTTTCAAGACCACAGATCCTTCCTAAGCTGCATAAATATAGCTCAAATATAACAACGTACATCCCCGGTAGCGTAAGGGTTAATAATGATCAAAGAACGAGGTTTTATTGTACGTTTGATCATGCAAAATTGCATATCCAAACACCAACATTTATCCTTGACACTGGTCTGACAGGTCATAAGGTAAATATTTAATACTTATATGTTATACCTAAATTCGTCTACCATCAGTCTAGTTTCCGATACCAGTGCAAAATATTCCAGAAATGTTGCCAGAACAATGTTGATAATCGAATGTTGACTATAAAAGCTCTCGTGTGATACCGGCTTTACCCATAGTCCAGTGAATCCCAAATGTAATTATGGGTATGGAGATATTGGAGTGTTAAGTTGGGATGGGTCGTTTTTCTGGGCCTCCTTCTCCCTCATGCTTAGCCCCTTCAGTTTTCAGACGTTCAACCCATTAGTTTGGTGATTTTTACACCTTTCACCCCATTGTGTTGTCAATTTTAAGACCTTTAGTGGCATTTCGGTGTCGATATTTTCCTGGCGAGCGATAGCGAGCCTGCAATTTTAGGAGGAAACGGCCTTCGGCCGTCACATTTTACTTGAAGGGGGCCTATGGGGTGTTTATCTAAGTTCGAGGGAGGTCTAGCGAGGAAACTAATAAATAAATGAATAAATTAATTAATAGACCAAAAATACAGAGAAAAATATCACCAGTGGCACCAAGATGACCGAGGTTGGCCGATCTCTGTATCTACGGTATAGGGTCTCTAATTGGCCACCAAACCAGTCTCGTGGAATTAGGGCTGTTTTTATATATTTATTTATTTATATATTTGTATTTTGTTTTTATAAGTGAGTGAAACAACAAAGGTCTATGAATTATCAGTTTGGTTCTTGTTCTTTCTTTTTTTTCTTGGGGGATCAGAAGGTTGGTAAGCAGGTTATGGCCATTTTTATTTGTCGCCATACTTTGCAAGATTTTGTTTGAAGTTTGGTGTGCTGATAGATATAAACCACCGAAACTCACGTACAACTTGAGAGTCAAAGCTGCATACCCAACCCTGAGAAACTGACATAGGCGCAGGTCTAGCACGTAGTCGCTCTTGTTTTCTATTGAGAATAGTTAGCTAGTTAAAATAGGACTTCAGAGGCTATTAACCCTTCTGGATTATTAAGCCAGCACACTGTAAGTCTAGAATGGCGTCTGAACTGGAGCCCCTTTTCGAGAACTTCAGGCCCTTGTATTGAGATATAGCACAATCGTTTCTTATATGATTGACGCCCTTCACACACACACACACACACACACACACACACACGCACGCACGCACACCTGTGGTTCCTGTGGTGAGTAGTTTCAGGCAGTAGTTGCTGCCCGTGGCCACGCTGATGCGCTGCCACTAGTATAACCCGTCTGCTCGTCTCTTCGCCATCTGGTCTATGATGCTGTTGCTGGCAGCGCAGAGGTGGTAATGTGGCAGCTTGGGTTGATCGGGTATTATCCGTAGGAATTTATCTAGTTGGTTCTTGAAACGTTCAAGGTCATGTTCCGTTGAGTCACGTAGGTGTCTGGGCAGTGCATTGAAAAGGAGTGGCCCTCTTATAGCAAAAGCGTTTTCTTTGAGCGTCTTGATTCTTGTACTTGCTCTGGGGTATATCCTTTCAATATGGCAGAGCCGACCCCGTTGTTGGTGGATGCTAAACCGTATATTCAAGTTATTTACAGATTTTTTGGTCAATATTTTGTAGATGTATAATACACACACACACACACACACACACACACACACACACACACACACACACACACACACACAGTATCGTACAGATTAACCCTAAGCCTTCGTTTCTAGATGTCGCCAATTGGCTAAAATACAGACTACACACACATCCACAGCCATTCCAACGATACATAAACACTTAACATGCATTTCACGCAATACATTCCCAGTTAAGGAGGCGCGATAATAATGAGCTTAGCTCGTATTGCGTGGATTCCCCTTGACGAACAAGCAAGTGAATTACACACACACACACACACACACACACACACACACACACACACACACATTAAACAATTACTATTCTGATGTTTTACACGTTAATTCGTTTTTTGGACCCCCTTTTCTCTCGTGTTTTTAGTATTCACATATTAAGACATTGTCCCATTAATTGATAAATATATAAATTACAATCTCCCCTCAACATGACACTATTGTACTGAATGATTTGATATTATCGACAAACTATGGAATCTGACTGTGCTGTACAATCCGACAATCTGACCCATACTGTACAATCCGACAATCTGAACCATCCGTGTGTGAATAAATACTGTACAATCCGACAATCTGACCCATCCGTGTGTGAATAAATGTTGTACAATCCGACAATCTGCCCCATCCGTGTGTGAATAAATACTGTACAATCCGACAATCTGACCCATCAGTGTGTGAATAAATACTGTACAATCCGACAATCTGACCCATCCGTGTGTGAATAAATGTTGTACAATCCGACAATCTGAACCATCCGTGTGTGAATAAATACTGTACAATCCGACAATCTGACCAATCAGTGTGTGAATAAATGTTGTACAATCTTCTCCATTAGTGTGAATAAATGCCGTACAATCTGACAATCTGCCCCATGAGTGTGTGAATAAATGTTGTACAATCTGCCCCATTAGTCTGTGAATAAATGTTGTACAATCTTACAATCTTCCCCATCAGTGTGGAAATAAAACTGGCCCCCCATTCTATAAAACACGACACTTGTATCTTTGGCCCGGGCTCGTTGGGTTGGGAGGGGGACTTGTTTTTTTATAGGCCTGCTTGAGGTTCCTTGTGTCCTGCTTGGGGGATGTTTGCGTGTGTGCGTGTGTGTGTGTGTGGAGAGAGAGAGGTTGTGTCCTTTTGCGTTTGCGTGTGTCTCAGTGTGTATGCGTCCATGATGCTTATCTGCCTCCTAGGATGAGAGGGAGAGAGAGAGAGAGAGAGAGAGAGAGAGAGAGAGTGTGTATGTGTGTGTTTTGGGGGATGTTTGCGTGTTTACATTTGTTGTGGGTGTGTGTGTATGTGTGGGTGAGGGGTGGCTGTATGGATATGTATGTGTGTGTGCGAGAGAGTGTGGGTGTGTGCATGCCCAGCCAACAATAATGTATACTACATGTGTATATGAACCAGTGTTTTTCTCATCGCTTACGTGCTATGTGTTTTATTATGTTTTGTGTGCTTGAGTGTGTATTTGCTTGACGTGTGTATGTGTGTGTGTGTGTGTATTCACTTTTCACTTGCTTGTTCGTCAAGGGGAATCCACGCAATGCGAGCTAAGCTCATTATTATCGCGCCTCCTTAACTGGGAATGTATTGCGTGAAATGCATGTTAAGTATTTATGTATCGTTGGAATGGCTGTGGATGTGTGTGTAGTCTGTATTTTAGCCAATTGGCGACATCTGGAAACGAAGGCTTAGGGTTAATCTGTACGATACCATTCTCACTACGGTACCAGTCTCACCCGAAGGCTTAGGTTGACCAGTACGATACCCATCTCACCTTGTAACCGATCACCAACCCCAGATGGAACGACACAACTTTGTCCAATTATACCAGGTTCCTATTTATACTGTTAGGTGAACAGAGGCTACACCGTTAGGAGACTTGCCCAAATGTCGCTTCCTCGCCCGGATCTCGAACCCGGGACCTTCTGGTTGTGAGCCAGACGCGCTATCAGTTACGCCACGGGGAGGTGTGTGTGTTACTCAGTTACTCAGTTACTTGTTCGTCAAGGGGAATCCACGCAATGCGAGCTAAGCTCATTATTATCGCGCCTCCTTAACTGGGAATGTATTGCGTGAAATGCATGTTAAGTGTTTTATGTACTGTTGGAATGGCTGTGGATGTGTGTGTAGTCTGTATTTAGCCAATTGGCGACATCGGAAACGAAGGCTTAGGGTGGATCTGTATGGTACCATTCTCACTATAGACGGTACCGTCTCGCCCGAAGGCTTAGATAGCCATCAGCTTAGGTGAACCATATTATGATACCCATCTCGCCTTGTACCATTTTTGCCAACCCCAGATGGGACGTCACAACGTCGTCCACTTATTCCAGGTACCTATTTACAGCTAGGTGAACTGAGGCTAACACATGAAAAGAGACAAGCCCAATTTGTCTCCGCCCAGCCGGGGATTGAACCCCCGACCCCTCGTGTGTGAGACGAGAGCTCTACCTACTAGGCTACGGGCTGTTACTCAGTTACTTGTTCGTCAAGGGGAATCCACGCAATGCGAGCTAAGCTCATTATTATCGCGCCTCCTTAACTGGGAATGTATTGTGTGAAATGCATGTTAAGTGTTTTATGTACTGTTGGAATGGCTGTGGATGTGTGTGTAGTCTGTATTTTAGCCAATTGGCGACATTGGAAACGAAGGCTTAGGGTGGATCTGTATGGTACCATTCTCACTATAGACGGTACCGTCTCGCCCGAAGGCTTAGGTAGCCATCAGCTTAGGTGAACCATATGATACCCATCTCGCCTTGTACCATTTTTGCCAACCCCAGATGGGACGTCACAACGTCGTCCACTTATTCCAGGTACCTATTTACAGCTAGGTGAACTGAGGCTAACACATGAAAGGAGACAAGCCCAATTTGTCTCCGCCCGGCCGGGGATTGACCCCCCGACCCCTCGTGTGTGAGACGAGAGCTCTACCTACTAGGCTACGGGCTGTGTGTGTGTGTGTGTGTGTGTGTGTGTGTGTGTGTGTGTAAAACAGAGAGAGGGGGAGAAAGAGAAAACAAATAGTGAGTTTGTGTGTTTTATCCTTTCTGTTGTGTCTGAGTATTTTATTGGTGTGTGTGTGTGTGTAATAATAATAATAATAATAATAATAAACGGTTTATTAAAGAATGGCAGCCTCATGAGCTGAAGCTGTGTGTGTGTGTGTGTGTGTGTGTGTGTGTGTGTGTGTGTGTGTGTGTGTGTTTGTTTTAACTATTTACCAAACCCTCTAGGCCAGTGTGTATTTATATATTTTACCATTTTTTTAGCAGCTGGTACTGACGTATTTTATTTACATATGGGATATAAAATTTGTAGTATAAACCCGAAGTGTATTTTGTGTGGTATCTGCTACAAATAATTGATAATACATAATAATACATAATAACACTTAATACAATATATAATAATGCATAATAATACATAATACAATATATATAATAATGCATAATAATACATAATACAATATATAATAATGCATAATAATACATAATACAATATACAGTATAATAATGCATAATAATACATATTACGTAAAGTTTTTTCTCAAGTTAAATTTAATCGTGTGTAGGTAATTGAACAAATATGTATATACTGTTTTTGTCATCATACAAATTATTGAAATAGTTAATGGACGACATAATTTATATTGATTTTGTATTAATTTCACCACAACACCAAACACCTCCAATGAAATTAATGAAAGCATATAATTATGTGATCCACCAGGATTCGAACCCGGGTTATCACACACAGCTTTTTAGACACCTTAACCATTACACCACCAAGACGGTTAAAGGTTTATGCCAGACTGTACACCACCCAATATATTTTCCCTGGCCGTTCATTTTCTGCCTCTTCTGTTCCGCCGACGTGTTTTTAATCTTATTATAGCTACATTTAGAAGATTTTACGAAGTTTAGGAAAGATATAAATTATATGGTAGTCAAAAGGATTAATTGCGATAGTTTGTAACGTTTTAATGGGTACATGTACTTCCTAATTTTTTTTTTTTTTTTTTTTTTTTTTTTTTTTAAAGAGACAATGCACGGAGGAAGGAAAAACAGATAAAACAAAAAAGGTTCATGTGCCTAAAGGCATCCTCCATTCATAACATTTTTGTAACAACTGGATTTAAACATTTGTAGATTGTAAGTTTGTGGAAAGCAATTCGAGGGAAGTGAATTCCAAAGAGTAGTAGCTCTGGGGATAAATGAATTCTGATAAGCAGAAGTTCTGCATTGTGGAGGAGAAAGTGTAAATTCATGGGCGCTTTCAGCTGCCCTAGTTCTACGGGGAAAGATGTGGAGAGGCGGCACAATTGAAGCAAGTTCCTCGGAACAATTGCTGTGAAAATATCTGTAGAATAATGCAAGGGATGCAACGTTTCTTCGTATGGAAAATGTTGGAAGGTCCTGTGTGATTGCAGGGTTATTGATTAATCTAATAGCTTTATTTTGAATTTTGTCCAACTGCCTCAATGCAACCACTCCACTTCCACCCCACAGAGGTGAACAGTAATCCATCTGAGAACGCACATGACTTTTATATATTACGGCCAACTGCTCGTCAGTGAAGAATTCTCGAACTCTGTACAGGAGTCCCAGTTTTTTGGAGGCATTCTTAGCAATGCTTCTAACATAATGTGTCCAGCTCAAGTTAGTAGTTAATGTTACACCGAGAATGTCAATACTAGGGGAAGTGGGAATATTTACCTCATTAAAAAATATATGGGAGTCAGTGAGATTCTGTCGGTTAGAAAATTGAATGTACTTGGTTTTCTGTGCATTAAAGGAAACTAGATTCTTTTATCCCCATTCATTAATTCTAGAAAGGTCCTGGTTCAGAGAAATTGCAGTGTTTATTTTTTAATTTATATGATCGGGTTGGGTGAAAGAATTGGTAAATGTGAAGGAACTGTGGAGTGTTGAGTCATCTGCGTAGGAATGTATTGGATTATGAGTGGTAGATATGAGATCATTGATATGAATGAGGAACAGAGTTGGGGCTAAAACTGATCTCTGGGGAACACCAGCATTTATTGAGTGAAATTGAGAATAAAGGCCATCTACCATTACACGTATTTTTCTGTTATGAAGATAAGAAGAAATTAGTGGAACTAATGATGCAAGGCCGTAGTGTGACATCTTCGACAATAAGGATTGATGCCAGACTCTATCAAATGCCTTTGATATATCCAGTGCTATTGTATGTGTCTCACCATGTTGGTCTGTAGCTTGGTTGATTTGATGCGTAAGAAGGCAAAGAATGTCTGCAGTTGATCGACATCGTCTAAAACCATATTGCCTATCACTGATTAATTTATTATTCTCAAGATGCTTAATTATGTGATTATTTAATATAATTTCAAAGACTTTACCAAGAGTGGAAGTTATAGCTATTGGTCTGTAGTTTGATGGATCTGAAGAGGCACCTTTTTTAGGAACTGGATGGATGTTTGCTTCTTTCCAAGGTACTGGGAAGCATGAGGTATGAGTACACAGACGGACAAAATTTGCCAATACAGGAGCGAGCACCAAGGAGCAATTCTTAAGTACTATTGGAGGAATTTCATCTGGACCAGGAGCCTTATCTACTGAGAGATTCTGCAAAATAGTTTTGACATGTCTGGTGTGGATCTTAAGTGAGGGAATTTCAGGCGAATTAAAATTAAGTACAGGGACATCTTGATTTATTTCATCTAAGGTTGAGTTGGTGGAGAAAATATCCGCAAGAAGGTTAGCTTTACCTCGTGGGTCACTTACAAGATTGCCAGTCGGAGATTTTAATGGTGGAATGGATGAAGCAGTAGTGAAGTTGGATTTGAATGAGTTAAGAGTAGACCAAAATATTTTGTTATCATTTGGATTATTTAGAAGTTTATTTGCCTGCTTGTGGAGAAAGTTTGATTTAGTTAGGTTTAATACAGTTTTGGCATGATTTCTGATGTTTCTAAAGTAATTAAAGGCTTCATGTGTTTTTGATCTTGTGTATGCATTGTAGGCTATTGCTTTTTGTTCAGTTACTCTAACACAATTATGGTCAAACCATTTAGGTGAATTAGATCTTTTACTGTACTTTTGATGAGGAATAAAAGTTTCCATTCCAATTTTTACAAAATCTTGTATGTGGCTCAAGGTGGAGTGTGCATCATTAGAAAAGAAAGAGGTCCAGGGAATATCAATAAAGAAACCTTGAAGACCCTCCCAGTCTGCCCTATCGTAATGCCATTTAGTCACCAACACAGGTTCAGAGTGGGAAGGTGTGGTAGGTGATAGACAGGTGGCCTGTATCAGACAGTGATCAGAAGATCCAAGCGGGGACCTCACTGTAACATCATAATTTTCTGAATTGGTTGTTAAAAATAAGTCTGAGTAAACCGTCTTAATAGTTGCCATGATATAACCAAAAAGGGTGTCACCGGTACTGAATGGGATAATTTAGCAAGTATTGTACATGTGGGTTATGTATAAACAAGTTAATTTAATATGTATGTAATATTTAGCGTATAATAATTGCTCTACTTTACATATCAAGTAGATATCCGTTGGACATACTCTTGCTTATCATTTTAATTTCGTTATAATAGATAAATTACTACTGCATGAATACCTTAGAGAGGTAAATATATGTATTGATTAATTGAAAGGTAGATATAAGGTGTGATTATTTATTTTATTAATTGATAGATATATTGTTAAATATAACAATAGATATATTTGTACCTAAGCGAACGCTCATAAACGCGCGCAAACACACACACACACACACACACACACACACACACACACACACACACACACACACACGACGGTTACAAGGCAAATACCCACCTACACCTACTCAATTCACCACTTGCGAGTTTCAAGCTATAAGGAAGTTGGAGCTGTAAACATCGATATATAGAAGAAATGTAAGTAATGGTTAGAATGTTATAAGATCTGTGTGTGGTAACCCAGGTTCGAATCCCGGTGGATCACATGCTTTCATAAATTTAACTGGGAGGTGTTTAGGATATGGAGTGAAATTTACAAATTATATTATAATGTAGATTCCTGATAGAGTGATAGTGTGATTAATTTGGTTCTATGTATTGTCAAATGTACTACGACCGTATTTTAGTTGTTAATTCTGCTAAATATCGATGTCTATACCTCTAACTTCCTTATAGCCCAAAACTCGTAAGTGTCTAATTCAACGTTTTCTGATAGGGATGACAATGTTGATCTATAGTAACTAATAATTCGCTCTGTCTAAAAGCATAATTAAAATGTCTCCTTTTTGCAAATGTTGTATAATAATCAATAATCAAAATTTCCGGCTGTTCCTGTAAATACTGCTAATATTCTCTCTTCATAAATATTGAGGCTAAACATGAGGGAGAAGGGGATCTAGAAAAACGACACACATACACGCACTAGTTCAGACAATTGCAGTAGGGCCTTAAATATTGCCAGAATAAAAATGTCAATTGAAAGTTGCCGGAAGAATACCACTTGTGTGACTGTTATAAGTGTACTGTACAAAACTAGTAATTCCCTATTAATTAAAACAAAAGTTAAATTAAACATATGAAGATGTACCAAAACTATTGGCATTGGCGGTGTACGCCATTTTCTGTGTACAGTAATTCCCGAAAAGTCTCCAAAAAAATAATGAGATTATAAGTTATTTAAGCTAATCAAGCCAAATGTTTGGTTATTGGATCGCAAATTTTAACCTCCTACATAGCAAAATTCTGAAGCCCGATTACAACATTAAAATAATATTGCTTTAGCTGATGCATGTAGCGACACGATAAAAACACTTGTTAATTATTATAATAATATTTATAAAATTTTATTCTGGCCATCATTAGACGATTTTATGTAGTTAAGGAAGGAGCCTTAGGAATATGAGGGGTCAACACCATTCCAATAATGCCTCTGACTCTCCTACATCCTTCCTAGGCTGAAGAAAACGCCCAAGGATCGCCAGAATAAGCCGCAAAAACGCGTCACAGTCCTCAAGGGATCAATCTCGGCCTTTTTATTATCTCACTATTAACTCACGACAGTTGTAATCCATCAGTCCTGTTTTATGAGTGTTGGTGAATTAGACCGGCCGGTAAGAATGTCAAGTGGGCAGCCGTTAATTAATATATACGTGGAATGTCGATGGCAATGAGACGTTAAAATATAATTAACTCCAGCGGCGAGTTCCATGAGTGTTGCTGTCTGGTGTTCCCTCGTTAGTCGGAGAATAGTTTACCATTACTGTTATTATTTTATAGTTTGTGTATTATTACCTCTGGCAGTGCACTTGGGTGGAGGTTTTGTTTTTGCTTCCGTTTGTCTGTTTGTGTCTGTAAACAAGATAGCTCTAAAAACTATGAACTGATGCCAATCGAACCAAAATAAGCTCAATCAAACTTGTCTACTGTAACTTCGAGGGTGAGGGCTGGTCCTATCCAGAGTAAGGATTGGCATCCTCTACCCAACCTTAGCCACTTCTGTCTGTCTCTTTTCCTGTACTACTTTTCCTTCTAGGTGCAGGTGTGATCGCCCGATTTGGTGGCACTGCAAGAGGGGCTGCGGACGGTGGAGACATTGGCCTGGGGGTGCAAGCCCGTGGTCTGGTGATCCCCTACCCTACTGCCCTCTCAGAGACAGATCTCATAATTTTTCCCTTGCCCCTCAACTTTCTCTTCATAACTGTTGAGGGGCACAGGGTTCTGGGAGGTGCTTCGCTGTCCC